>JAMPIV010022382.1:0-50151 GCA_024509875.1 Oreohelix idahoensis
CTCAGGATTGTTTACAATAGGTCTTTCAAATTCCTGTATGCTTATTTTTCCTATCACAAGTGAGTTCAACTTTGACTCCCTCAAGTTCATCATTCTTAATCTCAACATTTCTACATGCACAAAAATCATATACCAATGTCATTTATTACTCTTGTTGGGCAGCCTGGAGACTTACGCTTGACATGAGAGAGAGATCACATGCCTTCCCATCAATGGGAGTCAAGTGTAGTTCAAAACTCTTGTTTACTTTACTCTTGGTCGTGGCCATGCTTCTCTTATGTGTAATTATTACCAGACATATGTGCATTTTTCATGGTTACCCTTACTTGACCAAAGTTAACCACTTTGTCTTAGCCCCAGAATCCACTGTAATGTTTTTCTCTTGTATGCGGTCAAGATTTTAAAGCTGGCATTACCTCTCAAGTAATGTATTGACAGTATTTCTGAAAAACCTCTCTCTATTCAGTATAATTCAAACATAAATAATGTTAGCCTTCAATGTTCTCTCTTGTTGACAGCTCCCTTAAAATATGAGCAGCATTGTCTTCAGATACCATGTTGACTAAAGTTCTGCATTAGGTTTTCTTCTTTCATCTTGGGGTTTATGTATAAGATAATAAAAAGTCAAAAGTCAATCTTACCATCAAGAGAATTCCATTACTTATCACTTCCCTACTATCATCTCTACTCTAGCCCTAGACATTATAAAACACAGTTCATTATATTATCCTCGAATTGCTACCGCTAATCAGGCTAAAGCTATCTACTTGGTCCATCACGAACAACTGTCACCCACAGGTTCGTTTCTTGCAAGCCCGGCACATTACATGTCGTTGCCACATTCAAAGTTTTCAGCCAGGACTGATTTCTTTTGTCCTTCAATTCATTGTCTCATCCAATCTTGTTTTCGAGTCATCTTATGATTGGTCTGACAAGCTCATTCCTATTTTTCCGCTTCAGGCAACTTAATGAGCTGTTTCTCAATAACTGTTTATCATTTTTTCTCGTTGCGTTCGTTCCTGTTCCCAACTCACAAAACTGTAAGGGGCATTAAATTAATTGTAGTCTCCCTTTGAAGTATTTTGAGCTAAATTGTTTACTTTTCCTTCTTAATGCCTACTAAAATCGTTCCTGATATGTAAATTTCTCAAACCCTAACTGTTTTTTACACCTAGGAAATATTTACGTCTAAAAGAGTTCTCTCCCCTTATCATCCAGGTACATGTATTGCTGGTTTTTGTCTTCGCCATCTTTAGAAACAAATAGCCCATTACTCACGGTTATTCAAATTTCCCAAACCATATTTCTACGGCTCTTCTATCTTATCGACACCAAATTACTGTTCGTGGCATGAAACTTTAACTCAAGCACAAATAATGCTGTGACGACTCAACGGTGACACTATGACTTGCACGGCACGTGAAAAGTACTGCGACCTTCTCACCCGTGCGGGGGCTACCCTTCACTATTGTTACTGTGTGTTGTGAGCAGGACCAAAAATAAATAACACCGTTTTTTAAAGCCCAGAACCTCGTGGCCTTTTATAACTACTGTGAAATTTTCTGCATTATTAAATAAGTCACATTTGCAGTTCTACTTACAGCAACAGAAATTTCCCACACATTTAAGGACTATTATCTCTTTGCCGAGTCGATGTCTTGAAAACTTCAAGCTCTCCGGTTGTACATCTGTTTACACACCAGCATTCTGAGATCAACTGCCTTATCCTCCCGAAGTTTTTTCTTTGCCTTTCCAAAAAAATAGTGCGGGCTTTTCCAGCCTTTTGGTTAGGCGGCTTAATTATTTCCCTATTTATTATTGGTCTCCCGAATGGAAGTATTTCGGCTATTCTGATTTACTTAGTTCTAGTTTCAATCTGACTGACTTACTCGCCTATCTTAAATCTATTTTCCATAAAAAACCTCATGACTATTCTTCCTAACAATTAGCACGAATTATGCTATAGTCATAGTAGGTAGGTCCACCGCGTGTGACACAGATCCGGCGGAGGTTATACAAATGTATCCTGTATGGAGACATTTGCGTTCTATTAAAAATATAAATCCAAATCCCTAAACTTCCCTGGTGAGAAAGTGAAAAAAAAAAAAAAATTAAATATCGTAAATCGGGGGCTCTCATGCGTGAATATAAAAAATATTCGTAAATCGAGGGACCCTAAGTATACTCGTCTAAGTACATGCTATCATCCAAAAGATTTATGTGTTATCACCGGCCAGTAGAGGCTCCTATACAATGTTTCATAACAAACACCAAAAAAAAATAAATAACTGTGGTGAGTTAACCACAATGTTACTAACCATTTCATGTCAAGGTCCACAAACAATTAAAATCTCACAAGTCATCACAATATGACTCGTTTAAACATTTACCTATCCGTGGCATCTCAGTGGCAATACAATAAACCAAACTCAAGCTTAATAGGGTTCAATGAACTTCAAACAATTTGTCAAGTTATTATACATAAATACAGTGCGACATCTCTTCTGTCACTGAGGTCAGTGAATTTACAGAAGACATTTGATGTCTTGAAAACATCTATTGCTAATGACAGCTCATTGTCCGGCATAAAGACGTACTGAGTAATCTCATCTTTTGTAATATTCAAATTTAACTTCTACAAATAAAATGTAGCTATCAGTCAGCAATGTGACCCTATTCTACCGTAACAAGTAAGTAAGAATGTATGTGGAGAGGAATGTCGTCTGCGAATTGTGCGCGACTGATAATAGTCTTGGATGCACCTGCACTGTCATTTCTTTTTGTCAAAAAAAATGTATGTCTGAACACCATTTTCTTCTCTATAAATAATTCCATAGTGAAGCAAAAAAATAAAATATGTACAAGGTTTTGTTCTCAACTTTTACCAAACAATTGCATGATGGATGAATAAACAATAACAGTTAAAACTGTAGTGACTAATCATTAGAAGGGATATCCAATAATGTATGTGCCTGTCAGTATAAATGTATGTTAACTTTAACGTAACAATGTTGTTCATGTGGGTTTGGCTTCACCAACATTTTCTTTTTTGTATCGCACTTTGCGAAATATTCCTGTCTGTCCCAACATTATGGGCTCTACATGGGTATAACTACAGTGCAAAGCAGTGTTACTGCGATGAGTGTGTTCTACTACAGGCATGTCCCAGTAGCGTTAGCGGGGGTACAAGCGGGTAGGTGATGGGATGGGGAGTAAATGTAGTTATAGGGATGTTCTCAGTAACACTTTATCTGGGTGATATCATGAGGATTCATTTGGTTTTCACCATCAGCAGTAGTGTTAACAGGACTCTGTTCTTAACCAAGTATTCGTATATAACTTCATACTTAATATAAGCAGACCACTCAGTATAGTGATAATAATTAATGCTAATAAATGTTGCCTAACCAGGCAATCTCGTTTATCTTATCATCGTGGCTAAGTTCTTGTGCATAACATTTTATGTTCTCATCATCATTTTCAAACAATACATCGATAAAATTCGTTAAGTGTATCATCACTGATCTGAGGTCATTTATTCTATTCCGATTCGATGCAATAGCGTTTTTTGTGTGTGTGCTATTCACAATAGTTAGGCTTTTGCCAATGACATGTTCTCTCTTCTCCTGCTTTGAAGCTGAGTCTGGTATGGCATGTTGTAAGTTGGTTTCCTTGCTTCTGTTGTAAGTTGCCATAATTAGAGTCAGTAGCCGTACTAAAAAACAATGTACCCCAGCGCATTTCCTAATAAAAGGAAGTATGGATCGCCTATTGCGATTGGCTTGTCTAATTTTCTGAAATCTTATCATAAGATCTGTAAGCATTATCCTAAGCATGTGCACTTCAAATTGGTATCAATGAATAAAACAATGTAAATAATACAATGAAAGTACCTAATATCACACATGTCTTGTGATACAATGTGTGTCTGTGTCCTTAAGGACTAAAAAATCACTGATCATTACATAACTTGCTGTTACCGATCATAGGTTTTACTGGTGTGGCACTGACATCTGTCATTACCTATACTATCATGGGCAGTAGTATGGTGGTGAAAAGGGGCTGACATCTCTCACTGCAAATACTACTATGGGCAATAGTATGGTGGTGAAAAGGGGCTGACATCTCTCACTGCGAATACTACCATGGGCAGTAGTATGGTGGTGAAAAGGGGCTGACATCTCTCGTAGAAAAGAAAATAAAGATGTAAAATATCAATTCAGCCTAAAATAAGGCTGGTGAGTACTGATGTAGTGGGGTGGTAAAACCAGTACTAAAATCGCGCTCTACAGAAGTTTGGCGAGTTCTAACAGTGCTATTTCATGTTTGGATAGGCGACTGTCGTACGTTGCAGTTGGCGTTGAAAGCGTTGTGCCTATTGTCACTCGACATGAAGTTGGTAATGATGGTGTGGGAGGTAAGTGTTGAAGACTTGATTTACTTATCTGTGTAGGACGACGTTTGCGAAGTATTTTATTTCTGACATGCTCTTGTGATGGTCGTATATATTTCACACTGGGTATGGAATCGTCAGAAGAAGTCACGTATGGATGTTTGGTGGTTGACCTAATGTTAGCGAAAAGTTCATTTGTCATGGTGTCCTGGTTATCAAGTGGGCTAAATGTTTTGATGTTGGATTCTGCTCTTATCGGTGGTCGAGAAGCATTATCTATGATCTCAGTAAGGGTGTGCGTGGATAATTCAGCATCTGTATTTTGAGACTGCGTAGTATGTTGTTCCTCATCACAAGTAATAGGGGCTTGATCTATTCTCTGATCTCGCATTCGCTGAAGAGGAATGTCGTCGTCACTGCTCCACTCTTCGTTTGACTGATATGAGCTTGTAGTTGGCACCTCTGATCTATAATATGTTTGATTTGTTATCACCTGCTGTGAGGTTTCATCCTCATGCGAATCTAAAGTGGGTTTGTTAGATTCTTCGTTCTGTAATCTTGCATCTCTGTATTGAAGTCTTTCTCTTAATTTTGCAAGTGGGATGTCATCTTCGCTGTCTGAATTATCTCTGAACTGACGCAGTCGGTTCCTGGCATCATTCGACTGAGTGTGGGTCATAACTGGTTGTTAATCGTCAATTTTAAATTCACCATAGGCAGTGTTAGATAATGAGCTGGAGAGTTGCTGTTCTCGTCGGTCTATCTGTGGGAAGATTTGTCCTTACTATGGGGCGATGATTATCTCTCTTTAACTGTGTAATGTGCGCTTTTGTGGTTAAATTTTTCTCCTCGTTCCACAAAATATAGTTGGTTGGGGTGGTCTTCTCAAGTATCTTGCAACCGTCTGTCCAACGTGTGTCGAACTTTGAGTTCCGTACATGTTTTTTTGTAATATACTGGTTCTCCAACATGAATTTCTTCCAGGATAGAATTTTTGTCATGTGCTCGTTGCATTTTCTTAAAAGCTTTCGTAGCATTGCGGTGTGCAATTTGATGTGCTTTGAACTTTTCTCGGATAATAATTTTGATGGGGTCTTCGCCTGAGTATTTTTGTTGTGACTGTAATAAATTGTCAAGCGGAAATATCGGTTCCGTGCCGTACAGCAAATAAAATGGGGAAAGTCCGGTTGTATCATTAGTATTAACCCGTATCGCTTCTAGTGCTTGGTTGAGGTATACATCCCAGTACTGTGTGTTGTCCTGTATATACTTCACTAGGACGTCATGCATGGTTGAATGCATTCGCTCATTTCGGCCATTGGAATTTGGTCTATAGAAGCTAGTGGTGGTGTGTTTTATGTGGAATTTCTTTAGCATGGCTTTAAAAGGGTTCCCGACAAATTGTTTTCCATTATCGGAAATAATTCTTTTTGGGCATCCGTGTCTTGGGATGAACTCTTGCAAGAAAATGTCAGTAACCGTGGAAGATGTTATATCTTTAAGTGGGTATGATTCCGGCCAAACGGAATATTGATCTACCAAATGAAGAAAGTATTGGTTGCCTTAATGGGTCAGAGGGTATGGTCCTGAGATATCAATGGAGATCGTTTCCATGGGGAAATGAGATGGTGACATCTCTTGTAATGGTGCTTTGTTGGGTCTCATGTTCCTGGCTTTACAAATTTTGCAAGATGCTACGTATTCCACTATGTCTCTGTACATAGAGGACCAAAAATATCTCTTCTTAATAACATCTGTGGTTTTATCGCGTCCCATATGTCCGTTCTCATCATGAAACTGGGACAAAATTATTCCAACTAAGTGTTGGGGTACACACTTTTGTAAATGTTCTTCTTGTTTTTCATCTATGCGATATAGTACCTCATCAAATGGCAGGATAGTGAAGTCTTTCACTTTGTTGGGGTGATCTTTCACTTGTTTAATTATCTTGATTATTTCAGCATCTTTATTTTGCTCTGTGTGGAAGTCAAAACCTTCTGCATTCTCTAGATTTGAGTCGTATGTATCTGTCATACGATTTTCAGAACTGTCATGTTGCTGGTTGGAGTTAATTATATTTATTTTGACCAAATCAGGTAAGTCATCTATAACCTGTTTTGACCTTACCCTAACTGGGATTAGACTCTTCTTACACCTGTTTTTTGTTTGCACTGTGACATTCTTTGTTTTGGTTTCCATTTTAGTAACTGTCGGTTCAGCTCTTTTTTTCAAATTTAATTTTGGTCTCCCTTCTTTCACTTTCAATGGTTGTAGTTTAATTTCCACAATATCCCTTATTTCTATCTTATAGACTTTTGCAACAAATCCATCTACTATTCTTATCCAAGGGAAATCCACTGCATAATTTCTACAGCGCTTTAACTCTGAAGCGAAGTCTCTCATTGCTATTCTCTTCTTTCTGTTCTCTATGGTTCTCGAACACCTCTCCATGTTCCAATGTCTCTTCAACTCAACTATTTATGCTTCTCTGTAGGATTCTTGTTCTGTTGGTAGTGGACCTAGTGTGGGCTGTTGTTGATGCTGTTGTTATATTGCATCAGGAGGTGGTGTAGCCATGTTGTCACTCAAAGAACTGGTTATGGTACCATATAAGTTTACATGCTATGCCACTCAGAGGACTGGTCGTGGCACCATATAGGTTTTTGTGTGACCGTGGAAAGGTGATTAGTATAGTGTAGATGTTTGTTATATCACCCAAGTCAGGAATACTGGTATACTGCCAGAGGTCTTTATTCTTGTTGATATCTGTAACTTAGTCCGTTCCAAACTTCCTCTGTGTTGTTATATGTGGCGTGACAATTATTTTCATGTATTTTCTTCATATATCTTTACTGTAAGACTTCATCAATGAGAGATAATAGAGTAAACTCTCCAGATCCAAAACAATAATTTTATTTAGGTAATTCTACCAATGCAGAGTAAACAAAGTCAAATGTATACATTTTTTTTCCTACCAATCCACATAATAATATATCCGAGTGCTGGTCGTTTACTGGTTACCTTCTCCTTGCTATCTATACAAATGAGTAATTATTTTTTCACAATAGTGTCTCTAACTTTCTTATCAGATTCTGTAGCTAAATCTGTTATTTTACAAGCTCTGCTTCATTCCTTATAATTCAGCTTGCTATCTGCGCAAATGATTCCTTCCACGCCTGCCTATCATATGTCCGTTCTTATTATATCTTCTTGTGCATGAAAACTTAAAAATGCCTTTTCCATAACAATATTCACAATCTCATCTTCCATATTAATATTCAAAAATCTCCTCTTCCATATTAATTTTCACAAAATCTCCAATCACCCGGAACGAATTATCAAGTTATTCAGTTGACTCCTGGGGTTGTTAATCTGATACTATGACTCGCACGGCACGTGAAAAGCACTGCGACCTTCTCACCCATGTGGCTACCCTTCACTATCGTGACTGTGGGTTGTGAGCAGGCCAAAAATAATAACACAGTTTTTTTAAGCCCTGAATCTTGTGGCCTTTTATAACTACTGTAATTTTCTGCATTATTAAATAAGTCACTTGCAGTTCTACTTACAGCAACAGAATTTCCCACACATTTAAGGACTATTATCTTTGCCGAGTCGATGTCTTGAAAACTTCAAGCTCTCCGGTTGTACATCTGTACACACCGGCATTCTGAGATCAACTGCCTTATCCTCCCGAAGTTTGCCTTTCCAAAAAATAGTGCGGGCTTTTCCCTGTTTATTATTGGTCTCCCGATGGAAGTATTTCGGCTATTCCGATTTACTTAGTTCTAGTTTCAATCTGATACTCGCCTATCTTAAATCTATTTCCATAAAACCTCATGACTATTCTTCCTAACAATTAGCATGAATTATGCTATAGTCATAGTAATATGTCGCCCGGTGACAATCTCACTTGTACAGTTTATTTCCTGTAAGTATTCTTTTATGTCTTTCTAGGTGACCTATCCTAGTAAATGCTGCACCACAAACATCATACTTATACCGCTTATTTCCTGTATGTATTCTTTTATGTGTTTCTAGGTGACCTATCTGAGTAAATCTTCTTCTTCTTTGATCCTTAGCCGCCGACCGTCAAAGCAGTCAGTGGCCATCACGCCTAGTGGCGTCTTGTAGGGCAACAACAAATTGACTCCACTTTGCTTGGTCTGAGGCCTTCCTTTGTACAGTGCCCCAACTCTGGTTCATTCTTAGCATCTCAGCCTCCACAGTCCTCCGCCAGGTTGTTTTTGGTCGGCCTCTCTTTCATTTTCCTTCAGGGGTCCAAAGCATAGCTGTTCTTGTGATGGCATCAGGGTCTCTTCTGAGGACATGGCCAACCCAACTCCAGCATCTGCCAGCTATGATGGTATCTGAGTAAATGATGCACCACAAACATCACACTTGTAAGTCTTCTCTCTTGTATGTATTCTTTTATGAATTTGTAGACATTTGCTCCAAGTAAATGCAGCACCACAAACATCACACTTGTAAGGCTTCTCTCCGGTATTTATTCTTATATGTTTTTGTAGAAAACTGCTATGAGTAAATCCTGCATCACAGACATCACACTTGTATGGTTTATTTCCTGTATGTATTCTTTTATGTCTTTGTAGGTTACCTGTCTGAGTAAATACTGCTCCACAAACAACACACTTTGTAAGACTTCTCTCCTGTATGTATTCTTTTATGACTTTGTAGTTTACCTTTCTGAGCAAATGCTGCTCCATAAACATTATACATGTAAGGCTTATCTCCTGTATGTGTTCTTTTATGACTTTGTAGACTACAACTCACAATAAAAGTTGCTCCACAAACATCACACTTGTAAGGCTTCTCTCCTGTATGTATTCTTTTATGACTTTCTAGGTGACCTGTCTGAGTAAATGCTGCTCCACAAACATTACACATGTAAGGTTTCTCTCGTGTATGTGTTCTTTTATGACTTTGTAGTTTACCACTCTCAGTAAGTGCTCCCACAAACATCACACATGTAAGGCTTCTCTCCTGTATGTGTTCTTTTATGACTTTGTAGACAACCACTCACAATAAAAGTTGCTCCACAAACATCACACTTGTAAGGCTTCTCTCCTGTATGTATTCTTTTATGGCTTCCTAGACTACTAATCACTGTAAATGCTGCTCCACAAAAATCACACTTGTAAAACTTCTCTCCTATAAGTATTCTTTTATGACTTTCTAGGTGATCTGTCTGAGTAAAAGCTGCTCCACAAACATTACACATGTAACGCTTCTCTCTGTATGTGTTCTTTTATGACTTTGTAGTTTACCACTCTCAGTAAATGCTCCTCCACAAACATCACACTTGTAAGGCTTCTCTCCTTATGTATTCTTTTATGACTTTGTAGACTACAACTTACTTTAAAAGTTGCTCCACAAACATCACAGTTGTAAGGGTTCTCTCCTGTATGTATTCTTTTGTGTTTTTGTAGATTATCACTCTCAGTAAATGCTACTCCACAAACATCACACTTGAAAAGCTTCTCTCCTATACGTATTCTTGTATGTCTTTGTAGACTACCACACTCAGTAAATGCTGCTCTACAAACATCACACTTGTAAGGCTTCTCTCCTGTATGTATTCTTTTATGACTTTCTAGGTGACCTGTCTGAGTAAATGCTGCTCCACAAACATTACACATGTAAGGCTTCTCTCCTGTATGTGTTCTTTTATGACTTTGTAGACTACTGCTCTGAGTAAATGCTCCTCCACAGATATCACACTTGTAAGGCTTCTCTCCTGTATGTATTCTTTTATGACTTTCTAGGTGACCTGTCTGAGTAAATGCTGCTCCACAAACATCACACTAGTAAGGCTTCTCTCGTGTATGTATTATTTTGTGTTTTTGTAGATTACTGCTCTGAGTAAATGCTGCTCCACAAACATCACACTTGTAAGGCTTCTCTCCTATATGTATTATTTTGTGTTTTTGTAGATTACTGCTCTGAGTAAATGCTGCTCCACAAACATCACACTTGTAAGGCTTCTCTCCTGTATGTATTCTTTTATGACTTTGTAGACTACTGCTCTGAGTAAATGCTGCTCCACAAACATCACACTTGTAAGGCTTCTCTCCTGTATGTATTCTTTTATGGCTTTCTAGGTGACCTGTCTGAGTAAATGCTGCTCCACAAACATTACACATGTAAGGCTTCTCTCCTGTATGTGTTCTTTTATGACTTTGTAGTTTACCTCTCTCAGTAAATGCTCCTCCACAGACATCACACTTGTAAGGCTTCTCTCCTGTATGTATTCTTTTATGACTTTGTAGACTACAACGTACAGTAAAAGTTGCTCCACAAACATCACACTTGTAAGGCTTCTCTCCTGTATGTATTCTTTTATGTCTTTGTAGTTTTCCTGTCTGACTAAATGCTACTCCACAAACACCACACTTGTAGGGCTTCTCTCCTGTATGTTTTCTTTTATGACTTTGTAGAGTACTGCTCTGAGTAAATGCTGCTCCACAAACATCACACTTGTAAGGCTTCTCTCCTGTATGTATTCTTTTATGACTTTGTAGACTACAATTTACAATAAAAGTTGCTCCACACACATCACACTTGTAAGGCTTCTCTCCTGTATGTTTTCTTTTATGACTTTGTAGTTTACCTGTCTGAGTAAATGCTGCTCCACAAACATCACACTTGTAAGGCTTCTCTCCTGTATGTATTCTTTTATGACTTTGTAGTTTACCTGTCTGAGTAAATGCTACTCCACAAACACCACACTTGTAGCGTGTCTCTCCTGTATGTATTCTTTTATGATTTTGTAGACTACTGCTCTGAGTAAATGCTGCTCCACAAACATCACACTTGTAAGGCTTCTCTCCTGTATGTATTCTTTTATGGCTTTGTAGATTACTACTCACAGTAAATGCTGCTCCACAAACATCACACTTGTAAGGCTTCTCTCCTGTATGTATTCTTTTATGACTTTCTAGGTGAGCTGTCTGAGTAAATGCTGCTCCACAAACATAACACTTGTAAGGCTTCTCTCCTGTATGTATTCTTTTATGACTGTGTAGATTACCACTTGCAGTAAATGCTACTCCACAAACATCACACTTGTAAGGCTTCTCTCCTGTATGTATTCTTTTATGACTTTGTAGACTACAACTTGCAGTAAAAGTTGCTCTACACACATCACACTTGTATGGCTTCTCTCCTGTTTGTATTCTTTTATGACTTCGTAGTTTACCTGTCTGAGTAAATGCTACTCCACAAACACCATACTTGAAGGGCTTCTCTACTGTATGTATTCTTTTATGACTTTGTAGACTACTACTCACATTATTATTGTTCTTCTGAGTGTTTCTTTTGGTCTTCCTTTTTTCCGCTTACCCTCAGGAACCCAAGTGAGCGCCTGTAGTGGTATTCTGTTGTTTTGCATTCGTAGGACATGACCGATATATATATATAATATATATATATATATATATATATATATATATACTTGAAGATAGGAAGAACGTTGGGCCTAAATAATGTGCAAGAGCTAAGAGGAGTGGCGTCACAACGAACAACCTGGAGAGCACTGGTTTCTGCCTTATGCGCCGTGTTTGGCGCTTAAAGAATTTATTATTATTATTATACTCACATTAAATGCTGCTCCACAAACATCACACTTGTAAGGCTTCTCTCCTGTATGTATTCTTTTATCTTGCTGTAAGTTATCTTTCACAGTAAATAATTCACCACAAATATCCCATTTGTAGGACTTAGTTTCTATTAGTTTCATGTGAGACTGAATGCTCAAATCACTGCATGTATCAACAGCTCTGTGATTCACACAAAGTTGAACATTTATCTCACTGGCAGAAAATGGTTTACTACAATTTATGTTACAGAATTGATTTTTACAAACTGATGTATTACTGTGTAGGTTGTCAAACATTGTTGCTGTCCTTTCCTGACTGTTGATGAGGTTCACTGATGCTTCATTACAAGTGAGTCTCAGGTTGATGCTATCTTCTCTTGCTACATCAGTAAAAGTGGCATCTCCAATGTTATTCACTGCTTCATTCATGTTATTTCCGCTGTCCTGTGGTAACACATTCTGAAGATCACTGCATTTATTATCAAACTCCCAGTGTTCATCTCTGTGTACTGTTGTCATATGCTTATCCAGGACATCAAGCTGGAAGAAATGAGTGTTGCACAGGTGACAAGAATAACCACCTGTAATAATAAAAATAATGAGCAATGATAAATAATGAATTGCATGTCTTATATGTTTAGTTAAAATTTGTTAGCAAAATGTAGTCACAAACACATAATCACAATTTCCTGATAATTATGTGATTGTTATTCAGGATTAACATATTGCAATCCAGGCAAACCCATTGGTGCTAAGTCTTCCTCAGCAAATGTTGATGTGAATGAATGCTTACTATACTGTAAAATCCTGATTGTATACATGTCGGCTGCATCCTCTAATACATCATACCTGCTAGTCTTATGTTTGGTGCCACATTCCAGCTATCTTAGCCTTGTTGATTCATTTATTGCAGTGTTGTTTTCTAACAGATGATCATTAACTGTCCTCAGTATCTCTCCCTTGTGCAGGACCAGTGTCCCTGCTATGGGTGCGCTTGAAGCTAGTCTGTCAACACTCTTACTGTCATGCCATACACCTGAATGACTTGTACAGTAGATTCACACCAGCTTCTGAAGATTCAAGGCCTCTATAAATTTTTTCTATTCATGCAACAGACATCCATTTTGAACCTTTAAAAGCATGGACTAAGAGTGACACAATAACTACTCTGGTTACTGCAGGTGTGAATGTTCCCATGCTCCAGCGGGAGTTTATTAGTCATGTGAGTTGTTATGAGCTGGGAATGCGTGCATTGTACTGATTTAGCTACAAACAGGGTTGTGAGCATTGCTTGAGACAAGCTGTTAGCTTTTGTGATGCGTGAATGAAGATCAGTGGAGCGTGAAAGGGTTTCACGGATTTAGTGAATACGCATGAAAGGGGCAGTCAGCGGGAGGAGTGTGTTGGTTGGAGACGTGTGTTGGGTCAGTAGAGAGAGAGAGCAGACAGGAGTCAGCGTAGAGTGTAGAGAAGAGAAGGGTGGATGTCTATAGTAGGACACGAGTAGAGGGCCGGAGTTGTGTTGTAGATGTTGCAGTAGTTATTCATGAAGTAGCCTATTTGTGGCTGTAGTTATTCCGAGAAGCAGAGTGTGTGCGGATACTCAGGATTTGTGATGCATATATTATTCGTAATGGCCCTACGTTCATTGTGACTTATTGTGAATATAATATATTGTTCGGAGATTGATACAGGCTGTTGGAGTTATTCCTTGGACAATGAGCTATACTAGCAGTGTATAAGTGTTGTCTGTCTAACTTACATACACCCTACTCATCACATTGGGAGTTCATCTATTTGGATGTTACAAACGAACCCAAAGTTGTACAGTATTAAAGTGATCTGAGGTCAGTTAGTCGGCAGCCTACAGTTTGTTTTTCAACGCAGCGAAGTGTGCTGTGAAATGGTGTGTTGTGACCAGAAGAATCTGTGTTGACCAGAAGAAGAAAAGCGGTAAAGCTGTCATGTTGCTGTGGTCTACTTGAGAGTGTGAAGTGGAAAACACGAGCCCTGTTTTCCAAGGTGTGTAGCTTATGACGCTACAGAATCTGAACTGAGTGTATTGTGCCATGCTGTGTGTGGTCTTCATATTTCATCAACCTTGGAACTGGCTGAAGACATTATAAACATATCTACAGACTTGGATTTTAAGTATTATGTAGTTGTTCTGTGAACAATTAGTGTTCGTCATAATTCCTTAAGATATAGCTTAATTAGATATTATTCTGTTGTTATTCGTTTAAGGAAGTTACGTAACATTCTTTCGTGCTCTACTATGCTAATGTTCTAGTTGTGTGTTGCGCTAAGTTTCTAGTTAGAAGGTAATTTTTGTTTTATATATTGCTAACAGTGTATTTCCTAAGAAATCAGTAGTTCTTCTCATTTACTGAGTACTTCTGTTATCACATGTAGCTTTTTCTCTTTAGTTCTGCTACTTTCTTCTTTCAGTAGTATCATTTTTTTCTTGATTTCATCTTTAGTGTTGCTGTTCTACTGTAGTTAGTTTTCACTCTGTCTTTGCATGTTTATATGTGATGCAGGTTTAGGTTAATGCACATTTATAACTAATTGTATATCTACTTTACCTATAACTGTGCTAACTCTTTCTGTCATCCTTCTCTCTAGTTCTTCCGTACATTCTTATTTGTATTTTAATAGCTTGAATTATATACTAAGTGTGTATTAACATATTCCTCACAGGAACTGTTGTAGTGTTTGCGCTTCTCAAATTTACTGCTGCAGAGGTGACTTGGAGACAACAGATCAGATCAGTTTATTGCCATAGCCTACCATTCCAGTACACCAGAAAAAAAGGTACGTAACCTTATTTTGTTTTTCTTCATCATTCTAAGGCCTTAATTCATGTATTTGTCCAGGTTGCTCTATAGGCTTCCCTTGGCATTCATTGTTTCAGTGTTGTTGTTGGACGTGACGATTATGTTATTTATTTGTGTTTTGATTTCATCTATAGGATTTTGCGCTATTTATTCTTAGAAGGGGTCCTATCCTGTGGGCAGGATCAGTTGTATTGCCCGTCACGAATAAACTGTGCATTTTGGCATTAGTTGTTTATGTGCAGTTGGTTGTTGTTTGTGTATTACATTCCCTCTTTGGCGTTCTGTGTATATGGTGTATTCTTCAGTCATTTTCTTCTTACACTATCCTGTAAATACGTTAATTTTTCAATCTCCTGTTTTTGTGTGTTATAAAGGTTAGGTATTGTATATTTCAATATTACTTCTGTCACACATCTTTCCTTTTTCTGTTACCAACCTACCAAGTTGTTGTTTGTTAAATGAGGGTGTACTGTTTATCATCATCATTTGTGTCATTGTTTGTTTTGTAGTGCTAATAATTTATTTGAGTAAAACAGTGAGTAAGGTATCATCTTAGTGGTTATTTATGATATTATTTTGTGGTGTGAACTATATTGACATTAATTTAGAGTATTTGAGGTGCATATAAATCACATATATTTATAATCATGTCAACACTTATGGATTTTATCCTTGTCGGTGAGAAGATAGGAAAATCTGGAGAAGATCTCTTAGCGTTTGCACAAGCTCAATTTAAAGAGGTGCAGGAGAGACAAGAACAACATGAGGAGCAAGAGAGAAGGAAAGTGGAAGCAGAGGAAGAAACTAAGAGAGCAGAGAATGAAACTAAGAAAGCAGAAGAAGAGACTAAGAGGCTAGAGATACAGAAACAAATGAAAGAGATAGAAGCTTACTTACTTAGTCGTTCCCCTTCTACCGTGAGGTGTAGAGGTTTGGAAGAGAGAGCGCCAGACTATTCTATCAGATGTCTTCTTCCTGGCCTGGTTCCATTCTAGTCCTCGGTCCTTCAAAGATTGTCTAATGTTGTCCTCCCAGCGGACTCTGGGTCATCCTGGAGGTCTGGATCCCTGGCTCTTTGTTTCCCATGCTTGTCGTGGTAGCCGATCTTCTCCCATTCTGCAGACATGGCCAAACCATCTTAGTTGGGACTGTTCTATTGGGTCTGCAGCGGGTGGGATTTTAGGCCTTGATGTATCATCTGGTTGCGTACCATGTCTCTTCTTGTTACTTCAACAACCTTCCTCAGATACCTCATTTCTGAGATTTGGATCTGGCTTTTGTGGGTTGTAGTCATTGCCCATGACTCGCATCCATATGTCAAGACTGGGACATAGGTGGAGCGGTATACAGCCATCTTCATTTTCTTACCAACCTCTTTCTTGCTGAGGAATCCTCGATTTATGGCCTGATAAAGTCTCCCAGCCGCTGCTTTTCGAGTGGCCATCACTTCTTTGATGCCCCCTTTTCGGTCTATAATAGCTCTGAGATATTTAAAGTGGTCGACCTGCTCAAGGACCTGTTCTCCCAACTTAAGTTGGGAGAGATAGAAGCACAGAAAGAAATTAAAGAGATAGAAGGACAGAAAGAAATTAAAGAGATAGAAGCACAGAAAGAAATTAAAAAGATAGAAGCAGACAAAGATGTATCATTGAAAAATCTCGAGTTAGAGAAGTCGAGTTCAGACTCATCATCAAAAAAAGAGTATGGGAGTATGTACAAGTTGAAACTCCCAATTTTCAACGAATCCATAGATTTTATGGACTGTTTTTTGGAAAGGTTTCAAATGAAGGCAACTGCCTTAAAGATTAATAAAGAACTGTGGGGATCACTGTTGACAGATTATTTAACAGGGTCAGCATTAAAAACAGTTTTTCAATTAACTGTGGAAGATAGATTAAATTATGATCTAGTGAAGGAAACTTTGTTATGCAAATATAGGTTAAATGAACAAGGCTATCGATTAAAGTTCCACACTGCAATGCCAAGTAGTGAGCAAGATTTTGCGGAGTTTATCGCAGAGATTAAGATGTTGTTGAACAGGTGGATTGACCTATCGGGCATTGCTAAAGATTTTGATGGCCTATGTGATTTGATCTTACGTGATAAGGTGGAATGTACGCACGCTATATGCGTGTGGAAAAGTCAAAGAACTAACACATGAACTTGTTAGATACTCGTGGGACATCCTGGGCCTAGCAGAAGTCAGATGGACAGGATTAGGTGAATCAATAACGGATGATGGTCACAAAATTTGGTTTAGTGGAGATAAGTCTAAACATCAGCATGGAGTAGGTTTTATCGTACATAAAGATAGATTGAACTCTGTCATCAGCTGCACCCCAATAAATAGCAGGCTTATCACCATTCGTATTGCAGCACATCCAAAGAACATCTCCATCATACAGGTATATGCCCCCACTACTGACTATGAGGATGAGGCAATTGATACATCTTATGACAATTTGGATGAAGCAATTAAGAAAATTCCAAAGAAAGATCTTCTCATTGTTCTAGGTGATTGGAATGCTAAAATAGGGCCAGATGCATACGGTCACTGGGCTGGCACAGTGGGGAAATTTGGGACTGGAGAAACCAACGATCGAGGACTAAGGCTACTAGAATTTGCCAGCAACTATAAACTAACCCTTGCAAATACACTATTTCCTCATAAGTTATCAAGAAGAACAACGTGGCATGCCCCAAAAACTGAGATACATAACCAAATTGATTTTATTCTTGTATCCAAAAGATTCAAGTCCAGCATTAATAAAGCCAAGACTAGGACTTTTCCTGGTGCCGACATTGGTAGTGATCACGACATGGTATTGATGACGCTCAAGCTTAAACTTAAAAAGAACTATAATCAAAACAGATGTTCTCAGTTAAGATTCAATTTAGACAAACTGAAAGATCCAGAAATCGCGGGAATCTTTGAGGCAACTGTTGGAGGAAAATTCGCAGCTCTCAACTTTTTGGAGGATGATATCAACTCAATCACAGAGAACATGAAAGACGTGCTCATTGAATCAGCAACAGAAATACTTGGTAAAAGAAAGAAAAATAAACAAACCATGGGTTACAGATGACATTCGAAAGTTATGTGATACACGGCGGGTAATGAAAGAGGATAAGAAAGAGGGTCCTGAAGCAGCATGGCAATACAGTATGGTGAATAAAAATATTAGAAAGAAAATGAAACAGGCCAAAGAAAAATGGGTAGCTGATCAATGTGAGTCCATTAATACGGGGCTAATAAAAGGTAACAGCAAGGCAGTTTTTGACACGTTAAGAAGACTATCAAAACCCCGACAGCCCAGGGTAACTGTCATAGAAGATAGCAATGGGGCTCTGCTCAATAAAAAACAGCTGTAATGAGAAGGTGGACAGAATATTGTAAAGAATTATATAACTGTAAACTTGACACTGACTTAGGCATATTAAACAACATTAAGTGCGAAAACAGAGAACTCGGAAATGCAGCAATACTACGGGAAGAAGTGGAAGAGGCTATATGTTCGATGAAAGGAGGGAAGTCACCGGGTGTGGATAATATACCAGCAGAGCTCTTGAAATATGGAGGACCAGATATAGTAAAAATCATGACAACAATTTGCCAGAAGATATGGAGTACAAAAAAAATGGCCAAAAGAATGGACGCAGTCATTAGTAATACCGCTTCCAAAGAAAGGAAATCTAAAAATGTGCAAGAACTACAGAACCATTAGCCTTATTAGTCATCCAAGTAAGGTGATGTTAAGGATACTTTTGAACAGAATAAAACAGAAATCAGAAGAATTCTTGTCAGAGGAACAGGCTGGCTTTAGACCAAAAAGAAGTACCTCAGAACAAATCTTCAATATTAGATTACTGATCGAAAAACATCTCCAGCATCAACATGATTTATACCATAACTTCATCGATTTCACAAAAGCCTTCGATCGAGTCTGGCATGAAGGTTTGTATGGCAAAGAATGAGAAAATTCAATTTTGATACCAACATCATAGATATCATTGAAGCACTATACAAGGACGCAAGCAGTGCTGTTTTTGCAAGCAATGACATTGGAGAATTTTTCAAAACAACTGTAGGAGTTCGCCAGGGATGTATCCTGTCACCAGTGCTCTTTAACATTTATCTAGAACATATTATGCAGGAGGCTCTCTACGATTATAAATCAACCATATCGATTGGAGGCCGACCTCTGTGTAATCTACGTTTTGCTGATGATATTGATCTGATAGCTGGAACAGAATCAGAACTTCAAGACCTTACCTCTAGACTGGAGAAAGTAACAAGAACATATGGGATGGAAATTAATATAGAAAAAAAGCAAGATATTGGTGAATAGCCATAAGAAACATGTTCCGACCAACATTACGTTAAATGGGCAAACGTTAGAAGAAGTTAACACCTTTAAATATCTCGGGTCCACTATATGTAGTGATGGAAGATCAAAATAAAGAAATCAAGACAAGACTTGAGATGGCCTCAGCTGCCATGACAAGGTTGAATGTGATCTGGAAAAAAAACATCAGTTTTCCTGTGAAGATCAAATTATACAAATCACTTGTATTATCTATTCTCTTGTATGGGTGTGAGGGCTGGACACTCACTGCAGATACGGAGCGAAGGATTCAGGCTTTCGAGCATAAATGTTATAGAAGAATTTTGCGCATTTGCTATAAAGAGCACAAAACAAATGTCTATGTTAGAGAGAAGATAAACACCTATGCAGGCCATCAAGAACCACTTTTGTCAATAGTGAAACGTTGAAAGCTTGCCTGGTTTGGGCATGTAACTCGTCATGACTCCCTTTCGAAAACGATCCTCCAGGGAACAGTCGAAGGTAAACGGAGAAGAGGAAGGCAAAGAAAATCCTGGGCTGATAACATCAAAGAATGGGCAGGACACGGTTTCTCCACACTTGTACGCATTGCTGAGAATAGAGAGCAGTGGAGGACCCTGTCTGCTGATGCTTCCACCATGGCACCCCTACGACCCATGACGGGTTATGGGTTGAGTTGATGATGATGATAAGGTGGTGTCTTCATGTAGCTCCGATTTGTTGGCTTTTTTTCAGGAGAGAAAACCGGAAAAAATTTCAGCAATGTCACAGTTAGGTCAACAATACGCAACAGCACATCCGGGCAGACCGATTCACAAATCGGCATCGCCGGAAACTTTTACGACATGTTTGGCCAAGTGAGGTTAGGAAACACGACCATATCGAAGACAAAATTCTCGTAGTGCGGAAAGACCTTGTAATAAGAAGGCAGTAAGTAAGAGGTGGACAGAAACAGACTACCGTACATCCCCCAGGAAACAGCAGAATATGACAGAGTCAGGTAGTAAAAGACCTTCTGGTTGTTTTAAATGTGGATCACCATGCCATGGAGCAAAGTTTTGTGACAAGCCTGAACCCCAGTCTGTGGCCGAGCCTCAGACTAGCACTCAGGGTAGTCCACAGAAGAGCCAGCATGAGGAGTACAGATGCTTTGTATGTAATGGAATTGTCCACCTTCAATTTGATTGTCTTAATAGGAAGTTTGAATGTGCAAGTTCGGTGGTAGTCTTAGATACATTCAACAACGAGAGTTGTGAAGGGTGCAGAGCACTTTTTCATAAAGATGAGACACCAATTCTGATTTGTGGCCACCCACTTCCATGCTTGTCAGCAGTTCATACAGATAGGAACATAGTCTTGCATCCAGGGTACGTAGGACATAAAGTTGTATCTGTCTTGAGGTATACAGGATGTACGACAGTTGGGGTGCGGAGATCATGCATTGAGGAGTCTCGGTTGTTGGGGCAAACTGCTCGATGTATTACTTTTGGTGGCAGGGTGGAATTTTATCCTCTGGTGTTGATAAATATTGATACGCCATTCTTGCGGGGTAGGGTACAAGCATGTGTTCTTGACGATAATGCAGTCGCTGATCTGATACTTGGAAATGTCAGTGGTATCAAACAGAGTACTGATAAGGATATCAAACTATGGGAGCCTAAACATAGAGACGATACTTATGGAGAAACTACGAGATTTCAAGGAAAATCTAGGGTAATTCCTGTGGATTGCATGTCATCTGGTAATGTCCGAGTTGCTGATACTTCAGTATTAAATTTAATTTCACCCCAACAAGAATATGTATCGTATCCAAAACAGTTTGGTCAACCAGAAACTAACATTGGGAGGCATAGTAAATCAGCAAAGGAATGGGTTAACGTAAAGGGAATATTCCAAAAAGTACAGTAAAAGAAACTAAGGTAAACTTTACTTCGCCGCAAAAAGGTGAATGTTATGGATCTGTTAAATATCCTGAGACAAACCGAATGAAACAAGAGCGTGGAAAGCTTATTGAGAAATATCGCAAAGTGAGTCGTGGTGCTCGTATGTCGCGCGAGAATCATTACAGAAGAGAAACCAATGACTTAAGAGATTTCACACACTTTAGAGGAAGCCGCATGAATAGTAATAGTTACTATGGTAGTTTTCAAAGGGAATTTCGTCGTGGATTTAGGAATAGGTACAGAGGACAAGATATAAACAGAAGATTTGGTTTTAACAAACCAAGCTATAGTGAACGAAGAGCTGGAGAAGTATACAGAGCTAGTTGCAGAGGAGATTGCCGCTGGGAAGACAGAAGAGAGAGCTACCTCTGTATAGTAGAGCACGTCATAG
This sequence comes from Oreohelix idahoensis, assembly GCA_024509875.1. Lineage (NCBI taxonomy): Eukaryota > Metazoa > Mollusca > Gastropoda > Stylommatophora > Oreohelicidae > Oreohelix > Oreohelix idahoensis. The sequence goes on from JAMPIV010022382.1 coordinate 21,529, forward strand.
ATGGAGTGATGGTGGTGACAGCTATTGTTGTAGCTGTGGTAGTAGCCGTGGGTATCATCAGCCTAAATGGAGCAGCTACCCTGAAGAGTATGACCAAGGCTGAGATTAATATGATGCCGGAAGGGGCTTCTGATAGTATAATATTGAAATTACAGAGCCCGAAAACTAACATCACTTACTCAGAAGGGAAGGCCTAACAGAGTGATTTGTACAAATAAGTGTCAAAGTGACTTAGATCAAATTTGAAAATATTTTTGCATTTAGTCAACATTTGTTGCTTTCTGATTTAGACAAAATTTTCTTTCTCAGAGCAGATGCTTCGACATTGATCATAGGGAGTTGCAACGAGTTTTCTGCAGTCTGCAAAGTCACCAAGCAGCTGAACATTAACCTTACTTACTATAGTTTGATGTTACTAGTAGGACAAGATACCAGACGAAAGAATTTTGATTATGATAATGCATGTTTACTTGTAGTTATATTTGTGTAAGTTTGATGACTTCACATGAAGTTTGTAGATTATGCATGCATTTCTCTGATATGAAAATGAATTTTGTTTAACTTTAAACATATTGAATGTGATTATCGCTAGAATAATTTGTATGCTATTAATGTGGGTTGATGTATTTTGTATGGAAGCATTATTTACTTTCATGATGTAGTTTAAGTTTGATGATGTATAGGTCTCCCATATTTGTCTTCACTGTGAAAAATCCCGGTTTTTTTACGTGGCGAAAGGGGTGGATGTCACGGAGTGTTTTGAGGGTATTTTGCAGGTGTGAATGTTCCCATGCTCCAGCAGGAGTTTATTAGTCATGTGAGTTGTTATGAGCTGGGAATGCGTGCATTGTACTGATTTAGCTACAAGCAGGGTTGTGAGCATTGCTTGAGACAAGCTGTTAGCTTTTGTGATGCGTGAATGAAGATCAGTGGAGCGTGAAAGGGTTTCACGGGTTTTAGTGAATACGCATGAAAGGGGCAGTTAGTGGGAGGAGTGTGTTGGTTGGAGACGTGTGTTGGGTCAGTAGAGAGAGAGAGCAGACAGGAGTCAGCGTAGATCATAGAGAAGAGAAGGGTGGATATCTATAGTAGGATGCGAGTAGAGGGCCGGAGTTGTGTTGTAGACGTTGCAGTAGTTATTCATGAAGTAGCCTATTTGTGGCTGTAGTTATTCCAAGAAGCAGAGTGTGTGCGGATACTCGGGATTTGTGATGCATATATTATTTGTAATGGCCCAACGTTCATTGTGACTTATTGTGAATATAATATATTGTTTAGAGATTGATACAGGCTGTTGGAGTTATTCCTTGGACAATGAGCTATACGAGTGGTGTATAAGTGTTGTCTGTCTAACTTACATCCACCCACATACACCCTACTCGTCACAATCTCCATTATGTATATATTAAGCAAGTTTAATTAAAGTCTGTAAAAAGATTTAATTCTCTAAGAAAGGCCCACTCACTGCTTAGTATTAAATGTTATACTATGCAGATATTTAAATCATATAAACCTATGTAGCCAAAATATGAATTTAAAATAATAACATTGCTATTATACATACCTGTCTCATCTCCAAAAAAGCATAACTGTTGTTGACTTTCTGGCATGTCCAATAAATCAGTATACTGTATCTCAGTTTTAGTACAGCTGTTGTCACAATCAGCCTGAAAGACATTTGGATCAATTCTAGCATTTATGTAACATCATCATTATCACTTTTAGCGGCCTAAACAGCCTAGGTCTTCAACAAATATCTGCCAACTCCTCTTGTTGTATACTATCAGCTCAAGGTGTCTCCATGACTGATTCATATCTTTGACATGTGTATCCAGTTCTCTACTATGTGTGTTTTTGAGTCTCCCAACATTCTTTTACCCGGGACATTTCAGAATGCTATAAACTAGAGCTATATAATTGAATGGCCTTGACACTCGAGTTGAAGACTGATATTTTTGTGTTGGACTTGATTTCTCTTTGTATTTATGACACTTGTAATACACAGTTTTTAAATGTAGGGGAGGTAACATTTTTCTGCAATCATTTTCTCATTACTGCCATCACTCATGCACACATACAAAGACATACTCACATGCATATACACAAATGAACACATAGGCTTATGTATACATGCACATACAAATGCTCCTGTGCATACTTATAAACACACACATACACAAATATACAGATCATACAATTATTTTCTACATGAAATAAGACCCTATAGGGTCAAGGTGAACTTTCAAACACAAAAAACCCATTTCAATTTATTGTGTCAAAAATAAATAAATAAATAAAACACTGAAATAAAAAACAACCGTGTCTAATAAGGCCTCTTGTAGTATCTGGGGTCTATGAAACTTGGGACAATAATTTGTTTTCTACATAGAGGTTACTTTCATAATTGCCTCCAACTGGCAGGAAGTAGGAGTGGACATGAAAGCTGCAACCAAGGTGGAGTGGGTTCAATTCTCTGCACCAAACAACAGGAGGCTGACACTTGTGAGTCATGACCCAAGTGGGCCCACCTCCCTTAGAGTGTAAAGGAGATTAAAGGGCCAAAACACTTAATTGATGGTGGGACCACTTCTGATGATCAGATTGCTTCTTGTTGTATCACTCTGTATAGAGTTTCCTATCATATCAGGCCTCTTGTAGTTTCTGGGATCTCTGATGAGATAAAGAAATATTGCTCCCTCAGGATGGTGGTACAAGGCACTATTATAAGGCTGATCATGAGGCTGGAAACATCATCATGTCAAACAAATAGTTACAGATACCATCACAGTAAGAGCTTGTGGATGTTTAGTGTAAGTTTTCTGTAGAAGTGGTTCTATCGTCCATGGGGTGTATTAGGACAATGATGACATTTAAGGTCAATGACTCCTAGTATTTGAGGATGTTAACTAGTGTCATGTTTCTACATACCACAGAGTATTTGTTGCCCAGTTTTGGAGGTTTTTTCATTGTTATAAATTAGGGCCGCTATAGTGAGCGGTGATCAGTTCATTGCTAATACTAGGCCGCCATATTGTGTTATATGCAGTTATTAGCCAAATCTATTGAGGCAAGTTTGCTCTGGCATGTATTTATGTGTCTATATATATAATTCATATATTTGTAGCCTCGTGTGGCGATATTGTGTGCATTCGATCATTAAAGGGAAATTCCTGTTAAAGGTGTTATTTCTTATTGTCAGCATTATATGTGGTGGTCGTATCTTTAGAAGGACGAGCCTTGTTTATCAATAGTACTGGTGTGTTTGCAAATCCACGGCATTTAGTGCTCTTGACAGATGGGTGGCTCAGTTATTATTTAAAGGCCATGGGGGCCTAGAAGTTATGCACACAGAGTGATAGAAGGTAATAGTAGCAGTTATTTTGGATTTCCAGTGTTCACAAAGTGTGTTTGCTAGTGGGTAGCGATTGTGCAGTGAACTGTTTATGGTCGAGTGACCTCAATAACGCTAGTGACCTAGTTAGGCAACAGTGGTATTTTCAAGTTCAGAGAGTATTGGACAGTGTGTTTGACATCGTGTTGCAAGTTAATTTTGGTGCTACAGTGGCAATTACTTGTAGAATTTGTGTCAAAGTGATAGAATTAACTTGCAGCTTGCGTCTGGCTTGTCAGTTTGAGGTACTGCAAAGTAGTTTTGTGGCATAGTGATAGTGATCCATGTGGAGCAGCGGGGTTTGAGGTGTCGGGACTATCTGGTATAGATTGTTCCAGGCGGCAAATGGGTGCCAGATGGGAGATAGATTGGTCAAGCTTGGTATAGGGTGGAAGGAAGTTGTTGGTAGTAATTGGTAGATGGTAAGGAGATCAATAGGGTTAGAGGTATCTCAGATATGTGGTACTCCTCTTGGTTGGACATCTTGTTTGTCATGACCTTACTTCACTGAGGGGCCTGTCCAGTGGGTGCCTTCCAACGCCTCTGTTGTGACCTTACTTCACCAAGGGGCCTGTCCAATGGGTGCCTTCCAATGCCTCTGTGGGCATTCCATTTTGGAATGAAAGGATATAGTATGCAAGATTAATGAGAGTGGAAGGGCAGAATGTTAGACGGGCCTGCACGCCCAATTCTTTACCCTTCGAAAATAAAGTTCGTTCATTCCTTCGTTCATTCTGTCATGAACTAACTTCACAGAGGGGCCTGTCCAGTGGGTGCCTTCCAACACCTCTGTTGTGACCTTACTTCAGCGAGGGGCCCATCCAGTGGGTGCCTTCCAATGCCTCTGTCGTGACCCTGGTATTGTCAGTGCTGTAGACTGTTGGATTGCTGTAGTGTAGAATTGTGGAGTGATCGTTGTGAGATACTGGCATATCATAGTGCCAAAAGACAGTAATGATATTATTGGGCACATAGACTTATGAAGCTGGTCAGTTAGCTGAACTGTTGTGGGAGTGTACAGGTGTTACTTTATTGTGGACAGTGCTGTGATAGCACGGTATAGAACAGGGTATTCTATCAGATATTTGTTGCAGTACCGTGCCAAAGGACATTACTGTGGTCAGCTGGCACTGATTTTCTGGAACTTTATTTCAAGTGTGGTGTTCCGTTTGTGTTGTATGCATCTTCCGTCATCGGTGCTGAGGAGCTTCTTGGACAAGCGTCGCTGGAGCGTCAGTCAAGTTTTGTTGTTTGAAAATCTGTGTACATTTGTTTTATCTATGTATTTTTTGTCTTTCAGGTTATTGAGTTTATTTTGCAGCTTATGAGTTGGTAGGGAAGGAGAGAGCTCTCAGAACTTCATCGTTGTATGTAGTTGTTGTTTAATCTACTGTGTTTAATATTATATTTGTGTGTTTAAGGGTGGACGGGTGGCGAGTTTAATTCATTCTGTTTCTACTTGTGGGAAAAGACTGAATTCATTCTAGGGTGTGGCTGTGTATGTTTAGTGGTGGAGTAAGGCAGACGGTTTTCCTGCAACTGCCCTACTTAACATTCCAAGCAATGTTGGTGTTAGGTGTACCGGTGTAGTTTGTATTTACATTGTCTTGCACATTCAGTAATTCTTTTGTTGTGTTTAAGTGGTGTGTTCTCTTGTTCCATCTTGCTATCTTGTAAATACAAGGGGATTGACATAAGTCTTTGGCCTGACCATGAAGGACATGTCACAGAGAGCTGAAATTTTGTAGAGTGTTTATTCCTTTTCAGTATAGTCACCGTCTGAATTGACACACTTCTGCCATCTCTGCTTGACCTTGAAAAAACTTTGGGAATAGAACACCATATTTTTCAAACTAAACCAGTCATCACATGCCAGTATAACCTCTTCATCGCTGTCAAAATGATTTTCTTTTAGCTGTTTTTTAAGATTTGGGAATAGAAAAAAGTCTGATGGAGCCAAATCTGGAGAATATGGTGGGTGTGGAAGAATTTCAATATTCAAATCGTTGGTTGCTAGCTGCACAAGCCGTGCTTTGTGAGAGGGCGCATTGTCGTGAAGCAAAGGAAGATTTTGAGTGCGCATTATCCCTCGTTTCCTGGTCACAACCTTTCTTAGTTTGGTGAGAAGATCTGCATAGTACTGTCCATTAACTGTGTTGCCAAGAGGCAGATAATCTTTCAAAAGGACACCTTTGCCATCCCAAAAACAGTCAGCATAACTTTTCCTGCATATTTCTGCGCTCTCGGCTTGACAGGTGTTGGGGAGCCCAGGATTTTCCATTGCATACTGGCAATTTTGGATTCGGGGTCATAATGGTGTACCCAAGTCTCATCTACTGTGATGATGGTCTCCAAAAAATTTTTTTGACTGACACTTTTTGAGCAACTGTTGACAGCAATTTACCCTCGTTTGCTTCTGTTCATGTGTCAACAGTCACGGAACCCAGCATGCACACACTTTTCTCATGTTCAGTCTGTTGTGTAAAATTCTATAAACTGTTCTTTCATTTAGTTTTACTCTACTAGCTATCTCCACAATTTTCATTTTTCGATCCTGGCCAATGATTTTCTTCACTCTTGTTGCATTTTCATCATTGCACTCTGAGGCTGGTCTACCAGATCTTGGCAGATCGGCAACATTTGAGCGGCCGCACTTAAACTGTTGACACCAGTTTTTTTTACAGAAGTATATGAAGGACAAGAATCACGAAACACTGGTTCCATCTCCCTGTGTATTTCTGTAGGTGTTTTTCCCTGAAACATCAGAAATTTTATCACATCTCTGGCCTCCTTCTTTTCCATTGTTTTGTCAAATCTTTGGAGCAGCAGATCCGGTCAATAGGGTACATTGCGCCGTGCACCATAGCGGGAAAACCCATTGAAGAAACAAACGCGTACTTCACACATTCAGTGCAAATATTATGAACTTTAAATGTACCAAGTTTCATCTTCCTCCTGTGACTCCTTCATGGTCAGGCCCAAGACTTATGTCAATCCCCTTGTATGTTTACAGGTATCCCTTGTTTTCGTTTGTTTGCAGTCATGCATTGTATATACTAATCTATCTCTGCTCAATTTTGTCTATCATCATATTCCTCATAACTGGAATTTTTGTTTGTTTGTTTGGTGTGTGTCTTTTCATCTGTGTAGTGTTCATTTTGCCAATGTAAACATTTATATAAGATAGATTATTAAGAATTGAATTATTATCTCAGTATAGCTCCAGTGTGGGTGCCAGTAACAGATTTTGGAGTAAAAGCTGATTTATTGTCAAGTTGGTACACTGGTGTCATAGCACCAGGAAGTTTCATCAGCTGTTGTTATACAACTGCTAAAGAGCTAGAGCTAAAAAGAAGAGAATTTGAGTTACAAGAAAGGAAGATGAAAGAAGAAAACGAGTGGAAACAGAGAGAGCTCGAATCAAAAGAAAACAAGATGAAAGAAGAAATGAGTGGAAACAGAGAGAGTTCGAACTGAAATAAAAGTTAGAATTAGAAGGAGAATGAGATTAGCTCTGGAGGAAAAAAGACTAGAAACTGATAAGGAGATACAATTAAGGAAGTTAGAGGTGGGTACGAGTAGTGAGAACTCAACACCTGGGGGGTCGCATTGTCCCTTTAGGCTGCGTCTACCTAATTTCAATGACAAAATCGATAATTTAGATTTTTTCCTCAAGAGGTTCGAGGCCGAATGCGTGGCCTGGAAGGCTGACAGAGATCAGTGGCCATCTCTGTTATGCACACTGCTAGTGAGGCCGGCGATGGAGACTTTTTATAGCCTCCCGCTAGAAGAAAGGGCCGATTATGACAAAGTAAAGGAAAGGTTGCTCTGGAAGTTCCGTCTGACTGCTGACTGGGTACCAGACGTGTTTCAGAAACGCGATGCCAAGCACAGACCAAGACTTCGAGGACTTTTTCTTGAAGATAAAACTTCTGCTCAACAGATGGATTGAGATGGAGGGGATTAATAAGGACTATGATGGCTTGCTAGACTTGATGCTATGAGACAAAGTGTTGTCGTCGTGCTCAACTGAGTTGGTTGCGTTCTTCCAAGAGCGCCAGCCAAAAGACACTGAGTCCATGGCCCGATTGGGGCATCATTATTTCCTGGCCCACCCAGGCAAACCCATTCAGAAGTCAGGTCTGCCAGACACCTTAGTTGCAGGTGTCGGCAAAGTGCAGCGCCAACCATGGCAACGTCGGGGAGGAAGTGACAACAGGTCATAGAGACAGAGATCTGATAGGTCGCCCCATCCATATCAGTCAGTTAGGGGTAATTATACGAACTTTAGATCACAGCAGAGTTTCCAGCCTAAGTGGAATAGCCATCATTTGGGAAGCGATAGTGATGGTGAGGGTTTCTAAAGATGGAAACAAGTGCGCTTTCAGGGTGCTCAAGACAAGGGAAATGGATTTTATAAAAGGAAGGAATACAGACACAGAAGCGGTTCATCAGACAGTCGTGGGTCAGACTTCGATGCATGCTCTTCACCAGTCCATAGTCCTAAGAAGGATATTATTTGCAATGAGTGTGGTGGCAGAGGCCACATAGCCAGGACATGTGGCAATAATGCAGAGAAGGCTAATGCGGTGTGTGTGTTAGACACTGTCAATAATGAAGAGTGTGAGGGGTGCATACAATTATTTGTACCTGATGGGAAACCTTTGCTGATTTGTGGTCATACTCTACCCTGTCCGTCTTCCCTAGATGAGTGTGGGAAACTCGATCTGTGTTCAGGGTCGGTGCAGTTAAAGCAGGTGTCCATGCTTAGGAACATGGGGTGTACCACCATAAGGGTACGCCGCTCCTGCATTAATGAGTCATGCATAACAGAGAGGATGATAAGGTGCATCACGTTTGGGGGTAATGTGGAGCATTATCCTATAGCCATTGTGGAAATTGATACCCCATTCTTGTCAGGTATGGTATGCGCATGTGTCCTTGAGGAGCCGGTGGCCAATCTGATTGTCAGGAATGTCTGGGGAGTGCGTGATTGCACAAGGGACAAGATATAAGAGTGGCAAATGGGCAGGCAACTAGTCACCGATTCGGTGCTCACGAGGGCTCAAGTGAAGGCAGATGCGATGCAAGAGTCCAGCGATGCCACTAGCACATCATTCCTGGTGGAGATGATTCCTGAAATTTGTGGTTCAGAGGTGGTCAATTTTGTAAAACTCCAAAGATCTGATCAATCTTTGCAGAAGTGCTAGCGCTGGTGGAGATGGGAGATGTAAGGCACACAAAAATGTCCCATTACTGGTGTGACTACAAAAACCAGATTTTGATGCGGTGCTTTGTCAAGCAACAGCAGCTGATATGCCAGGTCGTGGTACCTGGAACAACGAGACCGAAGGTACTAGGGGTTGCTCACGACTCCACTTTCGCAGGACATATGGGTGTTATGAGGACCCGTATCAGGGTGCTCTTGCAATTTTATTGGCCTGAGTTGAATTGAAAAGTGTCAAAATGTACTGTCAATCATGTCAGGTGTGCTAGCAGATGGCATATAAGGGGAGATCCCCAAAGGCCTCGGTACAGACAGTGGACCTGGCCTTACCCCTTTCCAGAAAGTGGCAGACGATATAATAGGCCCGTTACCATGCGCATCTGATAGAGGGTTTCGGTTTATTCTCACCATGGTAGACCTATGTACCAGATGGCCGGAGGTGGTCCCGATGTGTTAGATCACCTTGCAAGCTGTAGCAGCTGTTATACATCTGATTTGGGTTTCCGGAGTATATTCTCTCAGATAGGGGAACTGAGTTCATCTCCCAAAAAAAAATGGCAGAAGTCACAAAAAAGCTGGGGATCGCCCAGACATTCACCTCTCCTTACCATTCTCAGGCGAACAGAGTGTGTGAGTGCCTTAGTGGCTCGATTAAGCAGATGTTGTTGAAGGTGACTGCCGAGTGCCCACAGGATTGGGACAGGTATTTGTCGGCAGTACTCTTCGCATACAGAGGCTCCTCATGAGAGTACAGGGTTCTCTCCGTTTTAACTGCTTTATGGGGTGAATCCCAGGGGCCCAATGCATGTCCTGAAGGATTGGATGGTCGGGAAGCATACGGGAGAATCGTCAGTTTCAGTGTATGACTATGTTGTTGGCTTGAGAGAATGAATAGTCAGGTCATGTGCATTAGCTCATGAGTAGCTATCCCAAGCAGGGATTCAACATCGACGATACGATAACCGGGTAGTAGATTAATTTCACTCCAGGCAGGATAACATGTGTGGCTACTTCTCCCTACTAAACAGGAGAGGTTGAGCATCTCCTGGCAAGGGCCGTTTCAAGTCCTTAAAAAGGTAACGGACGTGGACTATCTTATCAAGGTTAGAAATAGGGAGGTGTTCCACGTGAACATGTTGAAGCCATACGTGGAATGGCCGGCGGAGTTGTCTGGTGTGGTAGACGCCGTGTTGGAGAATGCATCAGCGTCTGTGGCATCTGTGGTAGTCGAGGAGTCCGGAGACAGCAGGGATGATGTTAATCTCCACCTATCACTTGTGCTGCTGGCCCCATCTGAGTTATGGGCAGACGTGTCGATCTGTGATGATCTGTCACACGGTCAAAAGATGCAAGTGCATGCAATACTTAGGGAATTCGGTGAAGTCCTAACTGACCTGCCAGGACGCAACAATGCAATAGTACATGGCATAACACTGACTGATGACCAGCCTATAAGAGTGAAACCATATCCGATACCGTTGCAGTATAAGACGGCGATTGAAAAGGAAATCGATGATATGGTCCGGCTTAACATTATCTCTCCTTCCGATTCGGCTTACTCCTTCCCACTAGTAGTGGTAAAAAAGAAAAACCGGTCCCTTCAAGTATGTATCAATTTTCGAAAGCTTAATAACATTATGGTGGCGGACGCAGAGCCTATGCCGAATAAGGAGGTGCTTCTGACCAAACTCTCCCATGCCCGGTATTTCAATAAGCTAGATCTGTCAAGGGGTTACTGGCAGGTGCCACTATCTGAAGAGGCTAAACCTCTTATGGCATTTGCAACACCAAGGGGTCTTTTTCAATTTAATTACATGTGTTTTGGATTAGTGAATGCACCCGCAACATTTGTTAGAATGATGAGGAAGGTGTTAGGCCATAGGAATGATGTAATAACGTACATCGATGACATTTGAGTGTTTCATGACACGTGGGACCAGTATATAGAGATGTTTGCTGTTCTAAAATGCTTCAAGACACATGGGCTCACTGCTCGTCTGAGCAAAGTATCTATCGGATATGCAGAACTGAGCTTCTTAGGTCATGTGGTGGGTCATAATGTTATCAGACCAGAAGGAAACACTGTGACCAAAATCTTGGAGTTGCAGGTGCTGAAAACTAAGAGACAGGTAAAGAGTTTAGTGGGAGTGATTAACTGTTACAATAAATTTATACCTAATTTCTCAACTTTGGCAGAGCCATTAACAGAGCTTACAAAGAAAGGGCAACCAAATAAGATAAGATGGTCGGATAAATGCCAAGAAGCCCTCTGTAGAATAAAGGAAGTATTTTCAGGGGAAACTATTTTGAGGTTGCCAGACTTACATAAACCACTAGTCTTACACACCGATGCTTCTTCAGTGGGCATAGGGGCCTGTTTACTGCAGGAACACGAAGAGTCACTTCATCTGGTGTTATACGTGAGTTGTAAGCTATTGTCAGCAGAGACAAGGTACTCAATGATCGAACGGGAATGCCTGGCAATCGTGTGGGCCATCTCTAAGCTGGCAAGGTATCTGTTGGGAGTGCATTTCTTCCTTCAAACGGACCATAAGCCGCTGCTATTCCTGCAGGCGGCGAAGTCAAAAAGTGCTAAGTTGACAAGATGGGCCTTATTACTGCAGCAGTTCTGCTTCACTATTCTTCTGATTCAGGGAGTACATAACGTAGTAGCGGATGCGCTGTCCAGATTATAAGGTGTGTTAAGGACTGGAGCATCCAATGAGGGTTGTTTACATGTGCTAGTATTAGAGGTGTTTTGTAAACTTGTAAAAATCATGTGATGCTTTGCAATGCATGTTTATGCTGTACTATGTTGTGCTTTGCAATGTATGTATTATGATGCCATAAAGGCAATCTGCTCTAGAATCAAATATAATGTATATTTAAATCATGTTTCAAATGATTGTAATGCTATGAGATTATTTACTGTTGAGGATGCCCAGATAAGAATAACTATGAATGTACTATATATGGTGTTTGATAGACCAGGTGTGGACAGTCTTTGCTATTGGTCACGACTACTAGTACCTGGGTTAGCCTACTTCATACTCATATTGTGTTTTGTGGATAGGTTGAGAAGGCATGTACGACAATGGTGGTGGAGAACTATGGCATTCCCTAGGCAGATGAGGAGATGCTATGATGGCATATGTTCACCCATGCTACAATGGGGGCCAGGCAAAGCTCCTCCGGTGGTGGAAAATTACGTTTTCTTTCTTAAAGGGGGTGGGTGGATGTCATGGCACTATTTTGCGGTGACGAAAAATTAGAATGGCTACATTGTTAACGCTGAGTTTTGGCAACCCTGAGATAACTTGATCGCTCAAGTCATGTGATTGACGGAAGCGGGATTTGTTGGGCGCCAAGATAGGCAGTGAATGTCTAGTCAGGTCCAAGAGCGGACGTACTGAGTTTTTCCCTGCCCAGCAGTTTGCTAATAAGAGTGTGCCATGAGATTCATATTCTGAGTTTTGCCTTTCTGCAGAGTATTTGGAGTGTAGTGTATAATTCTAGTTTGGGATGTTAAATAGTGTAATGTTTCTACATACCACAGAGTATTTGTTGTCCAGTTTTGGAGGTTTTTTCATTGTTATAAATTAGGGCCGCTATGGTGAGCGGTGATCAGTTCATTGCTAATACTAGGCCGCCATATTGTGTTATATGCAGTTATTAGCCAAATCTATTGAGGCAAGTTTGTTCTGGCATGTATTTATGTATGTATGTGTATATATATATATATATATATATATATATATATATATATATATATATATATTCCTGTTATATTTCTTATTGTATATATACCTTTATATATATATATATATCCACATATATAGTATAGTTTGTCTATGGTATATATATAATATATAACTGTCTGAAATAGTTTCTCTCGGTACATTTGTAGACTGACTATGGGAATGTGAGTGACAGTGCTTCTTATTTTTGTGTGCATTCGATCATTAAAGGGAAATTCCTGTTAAAGGTGTTATTTCTTATTGTCAGAATTATATGTGGTGGTCGTACCTTTAGAAGGACGAGCCTTGTTTATCAGTAGTACTGGTGTGTTTGCAAATCCACAGCATATAGTGCTCTTGACATATATAGTTTGTCTAAAAAATGGTACATATAACATATAAGGTTATTTAACTGTCTGAAATAGTTTCTCTAAGCAACGGTACATAATAGCCCCTTCAGTCATAACTGACTATGGGAATGTGCCCCTGAGGTGACAGCCCTAAGCTTCTTATTTTCCTGATGCTGCTTTCCAAGGTTTCTCCTCTCTTCAGCTTGTGAGCTTCTTTTTGCCCAATCTGAGGTGGCGACGTAAATAGCATCGCCACTTGGTGCGATCGGCAGCTTCATCCTCCCACATTGCTGGATTTAAGTCCAGTGCCCTCATATCTCTCACACATCTTTAAACCTCAGCTGCAGTCACCCAACTGTCTTTTGCCATCTGCTAGTTGCCTGTAGAAGATATCTTTCAGGATGCGATCATCTTCCATGCGGCGGGCATGGCCATGACAGCATAGTCTGTGCAGTCTAAGCAGGTTTATATTCAGGACATTTTAATTAATTTAAATGAAGATAACTTGGTAACATTTTAAGATAATTTTAATGAATTTAATTATAGATTACTTGGTAACATTTTAAAATTCCGTAACTAAATTGGTTTAGTGGTCGAGATACACTATTACTTATTACCATATTTATAACCATGCATCATCCGCGCTTGATAATTTTTAGCACATAGAAATAATTCATGTGGCCATTGTGGCATAATTGCTGTGTAGCTATTCTTGTCTACACATCCTTTGGATCATGTTATTTTCTTCGAGTATGTTGTTTTGCACATTTATTTTATTTAATTTTGTTCTTATTCTTACATATATACACATACATACACTACTTAATTTAATTGCGTTCACTGATTGAGATTTTCTCTTTTATCATCCTATTTGATTACTGTACTGTCTCCATTAATCACCATTTTTTTCCATTCTTCTCTACTTTATTTCAGTATCTCATTTCATTTGCGACTTCTTAATTTGTTGTTCGTACCATTTTAGTACATTGTGTATCCTTTTTTCTGTCTGAGTTTGAAAATTGTTTTCCATTACCACACTTCATCCCACTTATTAATTTCTTTTAATGACTTAACACTAAATATATTTCTTTGGAATAACAATGATTTATTGAAAGGAACTTGCTCGACTTCTCCGGTGTTAAAATCTGTTTTCTTTAACACCACTTATGTTACTGGCAAATGATTAAGGAACTTGTTACATACTGTTCCCCAGTATAATGAACTCCCAAATAGATGTCACGAGATAGATTTCATAAGCATCCTACTGTATAATATTTGGTGTATAAGTCTGACTGACACTCACGACAGTATGTACACAAATAAATAACCTGACAGAAGTCTGGGTCACAGTTCCATAATATAATATTGACGGTTTAGTCCTGGACATCAGTAACAATAGTACAACATACTTGCATCATTAGAACATGTAGTACAGTCATCCTAACGTACTGGTAACAACTGCATTCAATGTAAGTGTGGCATTTACCCCTCGCACATATATCTCTATGGTCTGTATTCAATGTAAGTGTGGCATTCACTCCTCGCACATATATCTCTAAGGTCTGTATTCAATGTAAGTGCAGCATTCACTCCTCGCACATATATCTCTATCTCTGGCCTAATCACCAGGCATCCAAGTTCCTCCAGAACTTCACAGCGAGGGAAAACCACAACACGCTTATATAGTGTCAATACACACAAGCTTTCTATAAAAGCTCCTATTAGGCTTCCAAACACTGGAATAGCCAGGGTCTTATGACATAGACCTCCTATTGACGTGGGAAAGCAAACAACGTGCCTTCAAACAATAACATATAATGGTCTTACCACAGACCTCCTTCTGACACAGGAAAACGACGTGCCTGTTGAAGTCCACTGTTGACGTTTCCACCACGGTAGAAGTTTGGTTATTATCTTGGAGAATGATATGGTTAGCTGTAGAAGTACTGTTGTTGTGCTGTAATATGTGCGCTGATGTAAATAACCAGCAGGTCGGGCTTACCAGGTGGCTGACATGGTGTGTGGGCATATAAATTTCAATGGAAGGATGTGAAGTTTGAGAGTACAGCCATGATAACACACACATCAATCCACGTATATAAGTCAGGAAAGGTTGTAACGACTGTGGTACAGTTATTCACAGTTTCTTACCACAGTAACAAGGACATCATCAAATTCAAGACACACACTGTCAATAGCACAAGATTGCACTTCATGTAAGTAACATTGATTTACTACCAAGTAGTGTAGGGTAAATAATATCTCTGTGACTTCTCTTCAACGAGCTGCAAGTAGTGCAGTGTAAATAATATCTCTATGACTTCTTTACCACCTCTGACCAAACTAGTCAAGTATATCTCTGGCAAAACAGGCCGCATATATGGTGGGCTTCCTTATATAAATAATGTTAATCTTCTGCATCACCTCTGACCAAACTAGTCAGGTATATCTCTGGCAAAACAGGCCGCATATATGGCGGGATTCCTTATATAAATAATGTTAATCTTCTGCATCACCTCTGACCAAACTAGCCAAGTATATCTCTGGCAAAACAGGCTGCATATATGTCGGGATTCCTTATATAAATAATGTTAATCTTCTGCATCACATCTGACCAAACTAGTCAAGTATATCTCTGGCAAAACAGGCTGCATATATGGCGGGCTTCTTTATATAAATAATGTTAATCTTCTGCATCACATCTGACCAAACTAGTCACCAAACTGACCCCATAAAAATATAGCAGCGCACATGAGAAACTAAATTTACCTACTATAACTGTTTTTTTTGTTCTTGAGGTGATCACTTGCACAAGACAGTAAACATCATGTTGTTAGATGTGTGGTACTTGTAAGATGATGTGCTGAGTGTGGGAGCGGATGGAGGCGCGAATGTGTTTAGGCTCGTATATATGTAGACAATGCAACCCATACACTCACATGCAGTAGTCAAGGATGCTTGGACACTGCTGGCACGTTTCAAAACATTTATTGACGGAAACACACAGTAGCATCAACAGGAACAGTCAGTGTAAACATGGTCATGATAACCGGAAATCGTTAGGCATACATCAGGCATTCAAAAGGCTGGTAAACATTCAAATATTCGTACATGGACAATAGTAGTATGTTCATGTATATACAGTTCTCAATGCCGCTTTGGTACCTCTGACTGAACGCATCAGATACCTTAATCACTTTGACATACAGGTATAACTTGGCATCCCCACCAATTGCACATTAGCCGTAACACAGGCCCCAAAATGGCGTCACTTGTGTACTTCTTCTAAGCAGGTTAACATCAACCCTGCGGTAATGCTTATGTAGATATAACCACCGCCAATCTGCGGTTCCCACAAGATAACTTCATCACTGGACTTCTGGATAACTTAAAGACTAATAGTCTTTGATGGCTCCCTTGAGCGCAAATATAAGTTCTGCTTTACAGGAATCGTGAACTGTTCTCACAGCTAGGTAAGCCTTTACCAAATTCTGTCACCGAATACATAATAATGGCAAAGTCGGTGTTACCTTGAAACGAATCCTCAGAACACAATAATAACACTGTCGTCCTTCAAACACAATGAAAGAACCAACAGGGAAGAATCGCATTGTATTGGGGTTTCTTCAAGTTCAACCCTGTTATCATTACCTGCATTTATTCTCATTATTTTTGTCTTTTCCCTGTGTATTTCCAGACCCAGTTGCTGTGACCTCTCATCGAGTGTTTTCAATTTGCCCTGCATCTGATTACGGTTATGGGACAGAAGAGCCAAGTCATCAGCAAAATCCAGATCATCCAACTGCTTAGTCAGAGTCCACTGGATTCCATTTCTGTTGTGTGTTGTCGATGATCTCATAACCCAATCTATTGCCAGCAAGAAAAGAAATGGAGACAATAGGCATCCCTGTCGCACTCCTGTTCTTATCCCAAACGATTCTGTAAGCTGTCTTTCATGAAGAACTCTGCATGTCATGTCTTCATATGTTTTCTTTATTAAATTAATGATCTTCAGGGGAACTCCATAATGCCTCATCAATTTCCAAAGTGATACACTGTCTACACTGTCAAATGCCTTTTCGTAGTCCACAAATCCGATGTATAGTGGTGAATTCCATTCCAGACTATTATTCTCAAAGTGGCTATCTGGTCTGTACATGATCTGTTTTGTCAAAAACCTGCTTGTTCATCTCTCAGTTTCTTGTCTATGGACTATTTTAATCTCTCAGGGATAATCCTGTTTAATACTTTTCCTGGCACTGATAGTAACATTATTCCTCTATAATTTGTGCACTCTTGTAAATTTCCCTTCTTAGGCAACTTAACCAGATATCCTTCCTTCCATTCTGCTGGTATCTCTTCCTTTTCTCAGACTTTACCAAGTAATTTATATAACATCTCTGTAGCCATGTTGATATCTGCTTTGATGGCCTCTGCTGGAATGCCATCAGGTCCAGACGCTTTTCCATCTCTTAGAAGCTTTATGGCTTTCTTTATTTCTTCCTTCATTGGTCTTTCACCGTTAATTTGTAGCTCTTCTTCTGCTGGCTGGATGTCCGGCGGGTTTTGTGGAGTTGGTCTATTGAGAAGGTCCCCAAAATATTCTGTCCACCTCTTCATTTGCTCTTGTATATTGCTGAGCAGTTTTCCATTCTTGTCTTTTATGAGGCAACTTGTTTGCTTGTATTTCCCTCTTAGCTTCTTTGTGCTGCTATACAGTTCTCTCATATTTCCTTTGGCTGCAGCATCTTCTGCCTCTCTTGCCAACTCCTCAATATACTTCCTCTTGTCTCTTTTGATACTTCTTTTTACTTCTTTGTTTGCTTTTGTGTACACTTCTTGAGCCTTGGCTTTGGAACTTCTGGTTTTGCTTGTGTTTAAATCTGCTTTCTTGTTTTTTCTGTCTTTTATCTTATTGATGGTTTCTGTTGTTATCCATGCGTTTTGTTGTCTTTCCCTTTTCCCCAGTATTTCTTCGCATGTCTCCTTCCATACAGTTTTGACCTGCTGCCAATAGTCTTCTGTATTCTCTACATCTTCCAGCTGTTGGAGCACTTGGAATTTGTTGGACACTGTGACTGCAAATTTGTCTCTTGTTTCTTGATTTCTTAGCTGTCCTACATTAAACTGTTGTCTATAATTTTGCATTGTTGCATATCTCTTGAGTTTCATTTTTACTTTGGCTATCAGAAGGTGGTGATCTGATGCCACATCTGCTCCTCTATATACCTTTACATCCTGCAATGATGATCTAATCTTCTTGTTTATGCATATATGATCAATCTGATTTTCTGTTCTATGGTCTGGTGATATCCATGTTGCCTTGTGTATTCTCTTATGTGGAAACATGCTTTCTCCTATAGCCAGTTGATTTGAAGCACAGAAGTTTGCGAATAGTTCCCCATTTCATTCATTATTCCTAGCCCATGTTTTCCCATGACTTCTTCAAATCCGGTGTTGACTGTACCTATCTTTGCATTCATGTCCCCCATCAAAATTGTGATGTCTCTTCTTTTTACTTTATCCATAATTTCCTGTAGTCTAGTATAAAATGCTTCTTTCACAGACTCTTCTTTGTCATTAGTTGGTGCATAACATTGGATGACATTTACATGAATTTTCTTTTTAGATGTTTTGAAAGTAGCTGTTATTATCTGGGTCCAACAGCTTCCCATTCAATGAGTGCTTTTTGTGCTTCTTTAGATAACATAAGAGCTACCCCTTTACTGTGGTGTGAACTTTCATCTTCATGTCCTGAGGACAGCACCAGTTCACCTGTGATGAGTTTCTTCCTGTCTACCCCCTTCCACTTTGTTTCACACATTCCCAGAACCTCGATTTTGTATTCCCTCATTTCTGCTGCTAATTGCGCCACTTTCCCTTATTCGTTTAATGTCCAAACATTCCAGGTGCCAAATCTGGAAGTTCTAGAAGAAAGAAGGTTAGTCAGCAACACAGACTCCTTTTGGCTTTCTCTGTGTTGCATCATACGCCTCCCTGTGAGAGGACCTTCCCCTGTCTTGGACGGCTGTGTTTTATTTTCTTTATTTGACTTGTTCATATTTGTTGAAGTTTTTTGTGGTTTAAATTTTTTTTTACAGGATAGGGTAACCAGCCCCATGCCCAACCCTCCTTAGTCGCTTTCTACGACATACTTGGCAGGGAACAGTGTTACTATTTTTTGCTCCCCGTTTGGGCCCCGGTAACACACGGGTGACCTCGTGATCACTGTGATAAAATTCTGCTCCACAAACATCACATTTAGGCTATAATGTTTTTCTTCTGTATATTGACTTTTGTTCCATTTTAAATAAAGTTTATGTCCTGTAAGTTCATCACACATGTAGGATTCTCCTTCTGTATTTGTCACCTCGTGATCACTTTGATAAAATTCTGCTCCACTGACATCATATTTGTAATGTGTCTCACTATTATGCTGCATTATGGATTTCATTGGATAATCAGTCCTAGAAAACCTACTAAGACCACCACACTTGTTAGGTAGTTCTTCTTTATGCTGCATTACATGTGCCTTTAGATAACCAAAATGAGCAGCCCCCATACCAATAAGATCATATTTAGAATGCTTCTGTGCTATTTTTATTCTTTCTTGTTGACAAAGACTGGACTTTGTAGCTAATTCTACATTACCAACATTACTTATATAACACTTTTCTCTCATATGTGAAAGTTCATGTTCATTATAGTCACCTTTCTTGCTTACCTGTACTCCACAAACATGACAGCTGAAAAGTTTCTCTTTTGTACTTATTATTATTTCATCTGAATGTACACTGCCACACAATTTAAAACCTTCTCTACTTTCAATGTTGAGAGTACAATCATTATAGACTATTGTTGATTTCCTGCTGCAGTTTTCATTTTGTAAGACTGTAGTATACATCTCAGGAGTCAGATTCATGTTTACAGTCATTATCTCAGAGTCTGTGACATTCAGTGATTGTACCTCTTTTAATCTTGATTCAATGTTATTGTCTGTATTTAGTGTTGCAGCTACCATACTTACATCAGCTTTCATTTCAGTCACAATGTTTTCTGCGAATTCTGGCAACACTTGATTGAATGCAGCATTTTGCACTGGTTCACTCTTTATGAAACTGTTCATAATTTTCAAATCTGGAATGTCAACACTAGAGTATAGGCAGGATCGCTGGCTATAGGAATGGTCACCTGAAATTCATTGAATGAAACATAAGAGTATAAACTTCAGATAATTATGGCATTCATAACAAACTTTAACTCTGTATGTTTTTTAGCATCATATTAGGTATGATTTAAAAGTTATGCAACTAAAAGATTATTTAAGAAGTATTTGTTTCTGTCTGATTTCTTCTTCTTTGATCATTAGCCACCGACAGTCAAAGCAGTCAGTGGCCATCCCGCCTAGTTGTGTTTTGTAGGGCAACAACAAACTGATTCCACTTTGCTCGGTCGGTGGCCATCCTTCATACAGTGCCCCAACTCTGGTTCATTTTTTGCATCTCAGCCTCCACTGTTCTCTACCAAGTTGTTTTGGTCAGCCTCTCTTTCATTTTCCTTCAGGGGTCCAAAGCATAGCTGTTCTTGTGATGGCATCGGGGTCTCTTCTGAGGACATGGCCAACCCAGCTCCAGTGTCTGCCAGCTATGATGGTGTGCATGTCCTCTTGCTTGCTCTGAGTAAGCAGATCTTGGTTGGTGATGGTATTCAGCCAGAAGATTTGGGAATTTTTCTTAGGCATGTTGTGTGAAAAGAGGACAATTTCGACATTTCCTTCTCTGTAACTCTCGAGCATTCCACACCATAGAGAAGCACAGAAAGAACACAGCTCTTATATAATCTTAATTTTGTGTTTATGCTGTATAGAGAGGACTTCCAGATGTTGTTTAGGCTAAAAAAGGCTGTTCTTGCTTTGTTCATTCTGTTGTTGATGTCTTTGCTTGCCCCACCGACTGGTGTTACTATGCATCCTAGGTATGTGAAGGTGTCTGTCTGTACCAGTTGCTGATTCCTTACTGATATGGGCTCAGGGTTGCTCACATTGAGCGTCATGACCTCTGACTTCTTTAAACTGATCTTCAAGCCCACCTGCTAGCTATACTTATTAAGTCTATCCATTTTTTCCTGGATGTGTTGGTGTGAATGTGCTAGTAGTGCAATGTCATCTGCATATTCCAGATCTTCCAATGTAGAAAATGTAGTCCATCTTATTCCTCTTGGAATGCCCTCTGTTGTTTGACACATCATGCAGTCTATGACTGTTAAAAATAGAGTGGTTGATAAGGGCATCCCTGTCATACTCCTGTCATTTCAAATGTTAGGTTGCTCTGCCCAACACTACATGTAAAGTTGGCATAGAGGCTTTTTATGATTGATACTATGCAGCTTGGAATTCCATAAGCCCTCAGTATTTTCCATAAACTGTCCCTATGTATATTGTCAAAAGCCTTTTCAAAATCAATGAAATTAATGTACCACTGTCTTTGCCATTCTGAGCACTGCTCTATAATGTTCCTGAGAGTAAATATATGATCTACACATCTTCTGTTCTTTCTAAATCCTGCTTGTTCTTTCCTCAGTTTGTGGTCTACTGCTTTTGAAATTCTCTGTATAATTATCCTGCCTAGTATTTTGCAGGGAACTTCTGTCTGATATGTTAATAGTTCATGGTGTATTGCATATTATGAAACTAATAGTATACATTTAATAATTTTAAATGGTGTTGCAAAATATTTTTTTTTTTTAATGTGGCCGTTAATAGCATATATTCATTAATATTTTTATTGTTTGATTACTTCACACGGATGTGAGAAATGAGTAATAACAATTTATTTCTGAATTACTTCCCTCCAAACAGTCCTGAAATGATTACAAATATTATATTGTTAATAATAATTTTTTTCTGTCATGACTATAACTTTTTTGCAAGAAAAGAACCTCATGACATTACCTGATAGATCTGTGAAGTATGGCAGTAGAATTCAAACTATTTCTAAAGCTTTTAAGATTTCCACTAATTCTGCTGTAAAGATGGATGTATTACCTGTTACTTTATATCTTTTGTAAATTTAAAATTTTTGTGTTGCTATTTCTGTTCCAAAATGTCCATCTTAATCATATGCAATGCTAGGTCCTCAATAAGTTTCACCACAGGGGGAATACCTGAAAGTGTGTGGATGATTTAAGGAGTCAATGAGGATGTAATTTGCCTCACAGACAGAGGTTCACTTCCACATTTGTACATATATTATAGCATTGTGCATAACTGGTGGTCATATAAGAATGACACCAGGTATTCCTCCATGCAGGTGGGTGTTCAGATAAAAGGGCATGAACCTGAAATTTCACTATATAGCGTGCATGGGCATAAATTACTACTGAGACATTATTAAGGAATATTGTGTTCAAATGTACATGTATCTAAGGTATGAATTATAGAAAGATAAACTGGCAAGCCATTATGCTTATATTTCTACAATTTTTTTTTTTACAATGTGTATGAGTAAATATTACTACTACACAGTAACACTGTAGATATATCTTAAGTGGACATATCATAGAACATGGACATAACTGAATTTTATGTGCAGCATTCTTCAAATATGAATTATTGAAAAATGAGTCAAGAAATAATTACTTATGGCTACTTTCTACTACTTATACTAATAGGTATACATCATCATCATGTGACGTATTCTTTCCAGAACATTGTCTCCATTACAGCTGCTCTGAACGCATCACGATTCTTGGGCAAGTCGACCTGCATCAGCCAAAGACAAGTTCAGACTTGCTGTGATGTCCTGGGTCCACCATCGTCTAGATCGACCCCTTCCCCTTTTTCCAGGGACCTCGCCTTCCATCACTGTTTTTTCCAGACTATTATGTCTTTTTATTTGACCAAAAAATTTCAGCTTCCTTATTGCGATGGTATTTAGGAGCCAATGTTCCTGTACGTTTAGTGAGTGCAGTACTTCTCTGTTGGTCTTTTTTTCTGTCCAGGGTATTCTCAACATCCTTCTGTAGCATTTCATTTCGAATGATGTAATCTTTTTTTGCAACTGTTTTATTGAGTGTCCAAGTCATAGGTATACATGAGCATAAAATACAATTGAGAAATATAGCTAGTAGCAATGTTAAAACCATTGTTTGGTAAAGCAGATTTGGTAATATAATTTGTTAAAACATGATAATGACATATTTTTGGTGATCATATAACATACAAAATAATGGCAGTTCTAATCTATACAATGGTATATGCATGAACACACTTCAAGTAATGTCATTATCAGCCGTAGTCCTAACATTTTGAACACATACTCTACCATTTATGCACTGTTGTTTTCTAAAGTGGATATGCACATTAAAGATGGGGAAATTCAGAACAAACAAGTTTCTATTTACTATTTAAGATGCACAATTATGTTTCAAATACCACCTGCCCATCTTTCAATCATGGAAATTGTTGAATGTGTAAATGCTACCTGGGCACGATTATTTCAATGCCATTCTGAGTTCTGACCCAATTTGTTCAGTGTTATTTAATACATCCTGTTCGGAAAATAAAAGCAGATTCTGTACTTACTTTTGTTTTCTTCTTCGCTCAGCAGTGATAGCATTATTTTTTTAATTCAAGCATTGAAATGAATAATTTGTTAACCTGATTAAAACATGTTGCTTATAACCATTATGAAATTGATTGTGACTTACTGCTTGCAATACACAAGAGTTTAATACTGGTATTCAGTGCCATTTTTTTCCAAACACATGCATGACCTACATGCAATAAACAACAGACAGAGTACAGGATCTTTTCGTCGAATCTTATCAGCAACCAAGAAATACTTATTCGGAGTAGCCAGGAGGACATGCTCACCATAACAGCTGGCAGATGCTGGAGTTGGGTTGGCCACATCCTCAGAAAGGACCCTGATACCATTACAAGAACAGCTATGCCATGGATCACTGAAAGAAAGCAAAAGAGAGGCCAACCAAAAAGCCTTTGGAGAAGAACTGTGGAAGCTGAGATGCAAAGAATGAACCAGAAATGGGGCACTGTAAGAAGGATGGCCGCCAACCGAACAAAGTGGAATTAATTTGTTGCTGCCGTACAAGATGCCTCCAGGCATGATGGTCACTGACTGCTTTGACCATTGGCAGATATGGATCAAAGAAAAAGTAGAGTAAAGGAGAGTGAGCAGGAGAGACTAAAAATACTCACATCTGATGACTAAACATTATTCTATCTACCTATTCAAGTATGATAATCTCAATCACAATCTACTGTCACTTAAAAAAAAATAAAAAACACTTTATAAATACAAACATCTGGTGACTAAACAATATTTTCTCTCATCAAGTATGACAAAGCCTTTCTGTTCTTGTTATGCCAAGCTCATAAAATTGACTTCCCTAATTTAACGAGGCATGCTGCACAGATCAAATTAAGGGGAGATAATGTTTAGTTACTCTTTAACAAGTTTTCAGAAAATAAAATAAATAAATCACCTCTATCACAAATTAAAGGATAATCTGATGCTGTTTAACTATTATAAAACAATGAAAATCTACAAATGGATGGTACTTTGCATGAAATCTGTACAATTCTTTTACCCCAATGAATAAAGATTAATGCACACACAGTAGTTTAAACTTCCCTTTTCTATTACAAAATCAGTGGATATTTCCGCCACGGAAAAAGTAGGTGACTTGGCTTGAATAGAACAGATAGTTGCTGGTCAGCTAAAGTAAATGGTATATAATTGATATGAAGGCTACTTTGCAGTAGTAGTGATTATAATTAGTTTGCATGCTCTTAAACCATTGTAAAGAAAATGTATTTCCCTGACACTCTTTCAAGGGAAGAGTGTTCAGGATTTCATTAATTTCAGATGAGAAATCATTTAGGAAAGATGATATGTGGTCCCATACATCTGTCAGCTGAAAATAAGATTGTTTGTGTTTAACCCTAGAGCTCACTGCAATCGAAAACTTTGGTCACGAGAGAACTCATTTCATAGACCTAGCAGCGGTAGTTGCAAAGGCTTACCTTTGCCAAAATCTTGTTTTGTTAGCAACAAAGTACAACCAAGTGGTTCTTTAGGGGAGTCTACATGAAGAGCTTCCATTTTCATTGATGACAAGAAACTTAGATCAGGGAAAGAAAGCTTTGGAACCCTGAGATAGTTCTATTCACACCACACAACCTTTTCCCACACCTGGATAAATCAGGAGTGACTGTGATTGCAGTCTGGAATCTAGCTACTGTAGGTAAAAACCACCATGAACTAACAACTTCATAAAAGTCCTAATGATAAAAAATCAATAACGTTGTAGAACCACTAAACTTAAATCAATGACTTAAAACTCCTAACAATGAACTTTCAGTAACTGTGTAGACAAGATTGAACTGTATACAAATGACATTTTGGTTTTCATCAGTAAAGGTTCATTGTCATTTTTTTTTCTGAAATCAAAATAAGTATTATTGACTTTTCTTTGATGTTACTGTGATATCTAATACATGTTTGTATTTAATCAACCGGGGTTCTTTCCACTAATGAAGTACCATAAGAAACAGTGGCCTGGATACCTATTAGCTCTTACACTACTCAGAGGATTCTCAACCTGCTAAGAGACAGTTAATTTCCAGTATCCCTGTAAATATGCCAGTGATTCTCACTGTTCTTTCCTTCCTGTAACACTTATTTTTAACATTTTCTGCAGTTTTTACTTGAGCCAGCCTTCAGTGAGATCATCTTGTGCAGTTTTGGTACTTATTCCTATGTTCCCTTATTCTATCAGTCCATCTTCAATTGTAACTAGCCACTATGGGTAAAAATCTATGTAGTTTCAAGGGTTCTATAAGAAGGCAAAAGATGAGGTCAACTGCTTCAAAAATGGCACAGCTTCAGATGTGACTAAGGGCTTGCAATCTCATCATGTAAAACAGCCCACTTGAGAATTCATCACCACAAATGCTGTGATAGCCACATGTTTCTTAAGAAGCATAGAAAATACAATACTTCATTCACGAGAAAATAAATGTATGAAACACTCTTTTACTGATAGTTGTAAAACAGGTTCTGCACTTATCTATCCCTTTCCACAGACCATGTCTCCAGACAACAGCTAGACTGGTAGCATGTGTCTTATTGAATGTGCTACTATTCCTTCTTTAACTACAGGTCATGCTAGATTACAGACAAGTGTATCAAAGATGTCGGTACCAATATTTTGTATGGGGTCATTTAAGCTAAAAGATCTCTTAATGCTTGATTTCACCATGACTACTTTTTAAATCCTCCTCCAATAAATTAGCTATAGAAGAAAACAGTGTTACAGAATGATCCAGAAGATCCATGGGGTGGCAAACATCTTGAAGTAACACAATACAAAACAGTACACAAGCCTACATTATATGCACCAGCATTCAGCCTCAACTGAGATGCTCTGTTGCTTAAAAAAAAGCTTATCTACATGTGTACCTTCAATTCTCCATATATCTGACTGTTTTACTTTATGCTCTCCTAATCTCTTCCTGCTAATGCCTGCAACTGTCTGGGAATTAATGTCTGAATCTTTAGAAAAGCCATCCCAATAACACTCCTGAATGACATGCAATACAAAATTATAGGTTATGTAAAGGGTTTTTTACAATCAATACTGTTATCAAAATGTTCAATTTTGAGACTAACAACAAACTGAAGTGTTTGAAGTATGTTTGTATACACAATAAAGACTTCAGTAAAAACCTGGAAATAAAGTATCAGTGTCCACACAGTTGATGTATAAATGTGCCTAACATTGATGATTCTGAGTCTTGCTACCTGATCTGCATATGATTTTGCTGTTGAAAATGTGTTTGTTCTTCCATGAGTTTGTTTATTTAAAGATTCTTTTACAAGGTCTAGCATCATTGAGGTAAGAATTTTGTTTAGCTATTGCCAAGGTTTGTCTTCACAGTTGATGTAAATAATCAAATTGAATTTCTTAAGTAGGCTAATTGAAATGTAACAAGCTGGCAAGGAAGAGAAACAAAGAAAAACAACACTGCAAAAATGGTGCTATGCTTAGGACATAAGAGAGGTAGAGAAAAAAAAAACGGAGAAGGGAAATGGAGACAGACATGAAAATGTATGCAAAGACATGAAAAAACAACTGAACAGATGGCATAGGACAGGAAGGCTTGATCTGAATTTGTTGAAAGCCTCTCACTCATTTCCTTTTCTAATTCAATTATAGCTAAATATAGCTTGACATTTTTTAGGCCCTGTATAATTTCTTCAGTAAGAATGAAACTTTTTTTTTTCTAGCACTAGCACATGGCCACTGCTGCAGTCTACTCCTGGCCCAGTTTCCACAGATAACAACCATTTAAAAAATTTTCTGTATACCAGTATGCAGCTGATTTCTTCGTCTTCTTCTTGCGATTAAATCTTTGATGTTTGCACCATCAGACGAGTTCTCATGATGAATTCGACCATTGTCTGGAGTTCCTCTTTAGCTCAATACAGCTTTGAGTTTAGTGTTGAGTCATTGGGCCAGAATATCTTTCTTAACTGGTCATACAGAGGACAATCCTGTAGAACATGCTCAGCATTTTTTAAAATTAATCCACATGTGCACAGTGGTGAAGCAGACAATCGTAGCTTGTACATGTGTTTATTCAGTTTGTTATGCCCTGTCCTGAGGCAAAAGAGGATGATCTGTCCCTGCCGGTCAAGAGTGTGGTAGTTGTCGTTGTGTTGATTCTGTTCTCTTCTGATAGCCCTCTTTTTCTCAAAGTATGTGATTTCATTATCTTCTTGTTCACATTCTCCTCCATTTTTGGCAAGTTTATCTGCCTTTTTATTTCCACGTACACCACAATGGGATGGTACCCACTGAAGTATGATTCACTTTTTGGCAGCTACCTTGCTTAATTCATTTCACAGATGCAGGATTTTACCACCCTTGAGAACTTGCAGTACAGACAGTGAATCTGTGAGGATGACTACCTGGTGGCAGTCAAAGCTGGTGTTATAAATCATTTTTGCAGCTTGCTCTAGAACTTGAAATCTAGGGCTGTATAGTTGGAACAGAATCTACCAGTGGGAATATGCCTAGTCTCATAGTGGTTGCCAGGACATGAGATAAAGATACCAGCACCTCCATTCTTAATAGCATTTGTTGCTGATCCATCCATGTAAGCAAGTATCCATGATTGTTCGGGATAGCTTTCTTAGATCATACTCAATGTAGCAGTTTGTTTTTGCAGATCATTATACAAATTTTAAAAAAATGCTGTTCTGAAGTCGGCCGAAAGGCACAAATATCACAGATTCACTGTAAATGGACACAACTCTACCATGGTCCTTTTCAGAACCAACAAAGAAGATATCAAATTGTGAGACCACTGATTGATGTATTAATTTGGAGGGTACTGCTGGCCTGTTTCCATGATACAGGGTATAGGATGGGCTTCACCTTTGTCTTCTCATCTCTTGTTCAACTGGCACTTGTCTGCTTCTTGTCATCAGTTCCACATTGGTAACCTTGTCATATCATTTTAATCCCTCTATTGGGAGCCGCGCTGGTGTAATGGTTACGGCGTTGTACTGGGGACCAGGTGTTCATGGTTCAAACCCGGCCGTCAGTGTTTGAAGGAATGTTTACGGCCGGAAATTTGACTGAATATCCTGAACGGCTCCAGCACATAAATTGCGCGTGGATGGGAAGGAGCAAAGCTCCTGACCGGGTTGGAAGGAAAGTCCACTGACCCCCCCAGCCTCGCAATGACATGTCATTGGGCCAAACAAGCTGGAAAAGCTCGAGTGCCGCTGGTTATAGGAAAAAAAAAAATCCTTCTATTCTATGCAAGCACCCATTTATGAAAGTCTGTAGCTTTTTGGTTGTTATCTTTGTTGTTCTCCATGTCTC
>JAMPIV010022383.1:0-119842 GCA_024509875.1 Oreohelix idahoensis
CAAACCGCAGTCTGGAAGAAGAGCTGCGAGAAGAGAGGGATGGTCATAAGCAGCTCTAAAACAAAATCCATGGTGATATCACGAGAAGAAAGAAAACATCAGATTAAGTTCAGATTAAGTTGGGTGAACAGGGTCTGGACAGGTGATCCACTTTAAAATCTCGGCGCTATTATAGACGAAAGGGATTTATCAAAGAAGAGTTGCCATTCGAAAAGAGGGGCTGGGAGACTTTTTTAGGCCATGAATCGTGGATTCCTCAGCAAGATAGGGGTTGGTAAGAAAACGAAGATGGCTGTATACCGCACCACCTATGTCCCAGTTTTGACATATGTATGCGAGTCGTGGGCAATGACTACAACCCACAAAAGCCAGATCCAAACCTCAGAAATGAGGTATCTGAGGAAAGTGGTTGAAGTAACAAGAAGAGACATGGTCCGCAACCAGACGATCCGTCAAGGGCTTGAAAATCCCATCCGCTTGAAGGACCCAAATAGAACAGTCCCAACTAAGATGGTTTGGCCATGTCTGCAGAATGGGAGAAGATCGGCTACCACGACAGCATGGGAAACAAAGAGCCAGGGATCCAGACCTCCAGGACGACCCAGAGTCCGCTGGGAGGACAACATTAGACAATCTTTGAAGGACCGAGGACTAGAATGGAACCAGGCCAGGAAGAAGACAGCTGATTGCATGTCTGCGCTCTCTCTTCCAAACCTCTACACCTCACGGTAGATGGATAACGACTAAGTAGTAAGTATGTACTACTGTTACTGGTGCGTAATATATGTTTAGTACGGAGGTCGGCCTATAAATATTTCGCCTCACTTCAATTCCACCCCATCCCCTTAATCGTACTATCTTAGACCTCTCTTTACACTAATTTTTTACCCCGCAAAAATATGCCATCCAATCTAATCAGATAAAGACTTTACCTGACAGTATCTCCGATTCTCTTATGTATTATCCACCAATATTTTGATTATCTTAATTGACTAATTATGTAATTAGATAAACATATTCTTAGTCAGTTCAATGCCACATGTTACACGAATTATATGATTTTTATGGGTTAAGCGATTGGTTCAAAAATTCTATATTTTTTCCATGATAGTTGTTGATTTGTAAACTACCTCCCGTTTTCAAATTCTTTTCTCATGTACTTTCAAGCTAATTACGAGAGTTTAATGGTCATTCGCAATAAGAGATAAGCTTTTTTCCCTGACCGTAGTGTCCACTTTTTCTAACTTTTTCATCGTAATTTGAAAAAACCGCCTAAAGCAATACTATGCAAGTAGTTTTATTTTTAGAACAACTGAGAGATCGTGATTTGCGTTGGATTTTCTCCGTTTCCCTCTCCCCCTTACAAATGAATTTAGCCCACATACTTAGATGACCTAGGGAAGTGGAACGTTTGTCTCAACTGACGAATTTGAAAAGTAGGGTACCCTTTTGGATCGGCCATTGCGTTATCAAATAATACGCTGAAGGCGTAGGCGACGACAACTTACGATTCTCGCCGAAAAATTTTAGTACTTTTCTTATCCTTTGACTTTATGCCACTATTACTGTTTAATATCCTAAATTTAGATATTGTATTTTAGAAGTTTACCACAATATACTATCTCCCCACTTAGAATAGACTATCATATGTCAGTTTCCTACTTTTTAAATACACATAGATAATTTACTACTATCGTTGGTCATGTCCCTCAGACGAGACCCACCGAATGCCATCACAAGAACAGCTATGCTTTGGACCCCTGAAGGAAAACCAAAAACGAGGCCGACCAAACAACAAACTCTGGCGGTTTGGACTGGGATGCGGAGAACTAGCAAAAGAATGAACCAGAGTTGGGGCACTGTACGAAGGATGACCACCCGACTCGAGCAAAGAATCATGGAAAATCATATTTGTTGTTGCCCTACAAGACACGACAACTAGGCGTGATGGACCACTGATACTTTGGCTTCGGCGGCTAAGGATCAAAGAAGAAGAAGAAAGAAAGAAGAATGCCTGAGACTACTCTGATGTTCATCGCACGGAGTCCGGCTTTAAAAATCGGCGCCTACATTGGTTTTTTGTGCCTGAATATATTCTATGGTACAACGGTTTGGCTAAAGAGCAACGACCAACGTAATAATCTAGGCATTTTTCATGCCTTGCTTGTGACAAGACACACGAGTGTATTAAGATCTGTTTTGGATCCTTAAAATGATTTACCAAAAGATAAATTAATCTCTGGAACTTCTTTATAGACCCATAGTGACCAGCAAAACCATATGCCTTTTCAACTGTTTGAAATATTATCTTGTTCTGCTGTGGTTGTACAAGCTCATTAGCGACTATAACATAAGCAAACTGGGGGATTAATTCCCCCATACAAGTGAAAGTTGAACCTCGTTGTAAATATAGCCTAGTCAACCCAACACCTAATATTAGGCTAGCATCCGATGTCGCACAAATGAGATTCCTTGACTCAAGTCAGGTAATTTCAAAATGAAGGCCTGTACTTGTGAAGTTTTTTTTTCTTGTTTTTTCCTTCAACTCTTTAGTAGGACTAATTTCACACTGCGCTGACCAACGTAATCTCTATCTGGATTGTCCTTTTGCGCGTTAAATCAGTCAAAAGAGCACATATGGATTAAAGTTTTTAATATACTTTTGGTAGAAACCACATAGTTGAGACAAAAGATCTGCACATCCTTTTTTTGTCTGTGGTCTTGGTGCTTTCTTTTTCAGTTTCTCCAGGTTATTTTCTTGGGGGGGTCCCAGGGTCATGTTTCCCCCTGATGTACTGTTGTCCCCAAGTAAATTCCAGCTCTTTACATCCAACACAGCATTTCGGTCGGTCTAGCTGTCAAATTTGTCTCTCTAAGATCGATTAAACAACATATCCAAGAGTTAATGTGTTTCCTCAAATGTTTCAGTCGCTATGAGAATATCATCCATAGGAAGTTGTGGATGCATGGATTATTCAGAGGATCCGTAACCTTCTCATCCTCGAGAAACACACTCGGTGCATTTTTCAGCCCAAATGGCAACATGTTTAATTCATAATGTGTCCCTTCCGAGGTGCTAAAAGCTAAATAAGGTCTAACCTCGCGGCTTTTACTGGAAATCTGATAGTAGGCCGTGCTCAGATCCACTTTGCTAGAGAATATTTAGCTTTATTCCAGCCTGGCAAACAGCTGATTTTGTATCAAGGTAATGGATCCACCTGACCTTCTGTGACAGCATTCAGTTTTCCTGTAATCTATACACATCTAGTGTTCTCCAGAAGGTTTTCTATAACCAGAAAACCACACTGGATCTGATAAAGAAATTCACTGTGCGAGATAATTCCCTTCTCTCAAAACAGATAATCTATCTCCGATCCTTCAAACGCTTTTTTCCTTAGGGCGAACGGAATCGAATAGGCTCTCATTACAGATTGGTGTGGGTGTCTATGAAGTTTTCATATCATACCCTTATAATAAATTTGTATGCCCCGGTTTGGTCCTTAACACATCTGTAAGATCATTCAGAAACCTGTTGAACGCTCTCAACCTCTCCCACTGATTTTTTCGTTACATATTGATATGATGAGGTAATTTTTTCTTCTGCCTTTTCATCGGTCCATGTCCTTAACAATGCTACTGTTGCGTGCATATTTTGACGCACATATTACAAAAATCGATATGGCTATTTAATATGGGAAAAATATAGACATTCATCCATTTGTGTATGAAAATGCTGTCTATGGGTAAAGCGAGGTAATCCATGTTTGATTCACACTTTTGATTATAGGAGTAAGCGTTCTTGATATTGATACGGCGCACGGATATTGCTCTTATGTTTGTACTTATTTTTTAGGGCCAGAAAATAAATTAATTTGCTTATTATGTTTATGGCCTGAATTCATATGTATTACATATTATTAGTACAAGTAGAATCAGTCCTATATTGTATATTTTGGATGGGTAGGCGGGACTAGATTCTTGTTATTCCGCTCTGGCGGAAGTATGAGTTGTCTTGACAAGTCGTGATGAGTTCCGATGTACCGTGAATGGCGGGTACGCATTTTTCAAAGGGCTGGTAGATTCTTAAGGAAAAATTAGTTATGAAGTGGTTTTCTTCTACAGGAGATTGTGTCTCTACTGGAGTTTGTGTTAGAGACTCTCCTAAGGTACGGTACAATGTATAATTCGGACTCCATGTATTGCCAGACCCTATTTTGATGATCTCAGGTCGGTTAGACCTAGCTGGAATTTTGTGCTTCGCAACGCTAGGGTCAATTTTGTATCGACAAAGATGACAGGTTTTCCTACAGCGGTTATGGCTACGTGAATTAACCTAATTACCGTAGAGCTGTATGGAAACATTTATGAAACTATCTATATGCCCATTATAAATTAACTGTGGCTTATATTCACCTTCCTACGAGTGAGTGAGCGGCAACTCAGGGAGGCGGCCATGTTAGATTCCTGTCATCATATTTTCTGATTACTGTCCAAAGAACGGGGCATGTATCTTATTACTTGGACAGTGACAAAGAGATCTCAATCTTGATAGAAACCCCCTTTTCGTGGTTCCATAATATACTACAAACTATGGACGTCAAGCAACTTCAGTTATTTACCGATCTGCCTTCACTGACGCGTTTAGTCAGATAGGGGATGCGGCCATAATGTATCATGACATTGAACTTTTGATGTACTACCTATTATTCATGAATGTGTCATGATTTCGAATCTGCTATGTATGCCTACAAATTGATGCGTCAACATAACCATGATGTACTCGTATGTCCCAGTGTGTACGTCTGAATAAATTGTGTAAACAAAGATTCCAGCAGTCTGCATTGGTGCCTTGTAGACAAATGTATGAGTGATTATCTTGGTCAGCACACGAACAGTACACCATTCGCGTCAATCACAGTCTACACTTCTACTCCATACACATATCATCCTGCGTCGGTTGAAGTGACCAAGCTTAGGGCCTGCTTCCCCTGGAGCCTTAGAGGGAAACGACTATTTACAGCTGCCTTTGCCTTCCCTAACTCAGGACTAGGGTGAGTTACCCATTTACCGCTGGGTAAACATGGAGCATGCCTGATCTCAGACTGACACTTACAGAGCGTGCGAGTGAAAACCATGAAACTTTACAGTGGAAAGAAAGAAGTTTTTACAGTGGTGGCCAATGTGGGGACAGCCTACGCAGTTTTGTGTTGAGAATCACAGTTTGCCTTAAAAGAACATTTGTTTGACCACATCAACATCGATGTCAGCTTGACCTGTATTGCCGATAGGATGCTGTATCTAGGTCAGCGCTTGTTGACAGTTTTTCGCTGTACAGACAGTATTACACAGGACAGTGGTATCAAGTGTAGAAAATATCTGGAGCAGTATTGTTGACATTTCTCAACGTACAGAAGAATCACGGTGTTGTTGAACTGTGTAATAGTTTAAAATTAAATCTATTACTCAATAAAGTGGCAAGTTATTAGTATTAAAATAAACTGTGCCTACTTTACAACACTATACCTGCAACACATTCCATTCATGATATAAATTATATTGTATGCTATATGCTATTTATGCTTACATGTTATTTGTTTATATGTGTAGGTGTTTATATGTTGCGGGCCTGGATGGGAGGTGACTAGAACAGGAAATACCGAGTGATATTGGTCTTGTTCTGGCGTTCTATAGGGAGCAATTTCTTAATTGAAATTTGCATGCAACATAGTTTGCAAATATTTGGTTAGTTGTGACGACTGTTTCATATTTGTATTTGTAACATTTTTTCTGTTCTTTATTTTTGTTTGATTTGTTTGTATAATTGTAGGTCTCATCTTTCCTTTCATTTCAGTTTTTTTACACCCTTATGTTTATACACTGTGGCGTTATTTGTCTTGTTATCTTATTGCAGTTATCATCACGGTTTCTGTGATCATTTTTTTCATTTCTCCTATTTAATTTAATTTGATCTCTGCAAATGTGTTCATATTGTCTTTTCTTGTTTGTCCTTTGTAATGTCTTTAGTTGACATATGACATAGGAGTTATAGTGGTATACACTGATAGTATAGTACAGATCAGTACTTTATGATTATTTTCCACAGGTACCCAAGTGATCTTTGATTACATTGAGGTATACAAGACCTTTGTAAGGCTTGTCTCCCACAGTATTTAAGATACAGTTATTGTTGTCCACAGGTACTCAAGTTATCATTGGTTATTATAAACCATACAAGAGTGCACTAAGACTAAGTCTATGGTATAGACTTGTCTCCCATTAAAGTGAAAGAGGGTAATTTATTTACTTTTTCAGGTTTCTGATTTAAGAAGACAAGATGTCTACATTAGATTATTTTATTGCACAAGGAAAATCCCTTGATAAGACTGGGAAAGACTTAGAACAATGGGCGGTTGCTCAATATGACAAAGCATTAGCTGCTGAAGAGAGAAAAGCTGCTGCTGCTGCAGAGGAGAGAAAAGCTGCTGCTGAAGAGAGAAAAGCTGCTGCTGAAGAGAAAAAAAAGCTGCTGCTGAAGAGAGAAAAGCTCTGGCTGAAGAAAAAAGATTAGAAAAAGAAGCTGATAATGCTGCTGAACTAAAGAAATTGCAGATGCAAGTGGAGGAAAGGAGATTTGATGCAGAACAGAAAAAATTAGAAGCTGCTGCTGCTGCAGAACAGAAAAAATTAGAAGCTGCTGCAGAACAGAAAAAAATTAGAAGCTGCTGCTGCTGCAGAACAGAAAAAAATTAGAAGCTGCTGCAGAACAGAAAAGATTAGATAGAGAAGCTGAAGAGAGAAAAGCAATAAGAGAACATGAATTTGAGTTAGAGAAATTAAAATTGACATGTATGAGTAATGTTAATCAGGCATCTGGTGGTAATGGTAAACCCTTTGTGTACAAGGTCAAGGTACCAGCGTTCAACTCTGCCAGTGATGACATAACATTTTGGCTTTCTAGATTTGAACGGGCTTGTCGAGCTCATAATGTTGACAAATCACAGTATGTGAATCAGTTGTCTGAAAATCTAAAAGGGGACTCTCTGAGTAAGTTATATTTTGTTGAAGAGGCCGACAAGGACAATTATGATGTTGTTAGGGCAGCTTTGATAAAGAGATATCAGCTGTCTGAGGAAGGTTATCGTCTTTTGTTTAAAACAATGAGACCTGAGGTAGGTGTAGAATTCTCAGAATTCATCTCAAAAGCACGAATTACACTTTCACGATGGATTGAATTATCCAAAACAGAGAAAACATTTGATGGTCTTACAGATTTATTGCTAAGAGACAAGGTCATGTCTTCTGTAAATAAATCATTCCTAGAGTTCTTACATGAGCGTAAACCTAGTACATTAAAGCAAATGGAAGAATATTGTGACCAGTATGCCACGGCACACCCTGAAATGATTCTTAGTAACTCTAACATTAAAGAGAGTATGCCAGTTGCTTCGGCAACAGAATATAATCAGAATTACTCACACAAATTCCAAGGAGCTAAAAATAAATTTGATAAAAAGGTTAATTGGAATAAGTATCAAAACCAAAATAACCACTCAAATCAGAGTTCTTCTTTGAAGAACTGGAATCGGGCTGATAGTCCTCGACACGCGAGGGGTACCCATAATTTTAGACATTCTCGGAAAGGGAGTAGCTATAGGAACTACCCAAGTACTTCATGGAGAGAAAAGAACCAATATTACAGGGATACTCAATATAATGAGCGTGATGATTATGATCATGAATATTATGATTCAAACCCAAATAGGGGTTATAAAAGGGGAAATAATAATTATAGAGACAATTATAACCGAGGTAGATCACAACACAAAAGACATGGTAAATCTTATTACCAAGCTAACTTTGCACAACAGGAGTTCCACGACACCGGTAATCAGAATAATGATAAAAAAGACTCCAATAGTGTAGCAAATTCCGCTTTCGATTTTGCTAGAGCATCTGAGTGTTCGCAATGCAAAACATTATTCGATCCAACCACAGTTTCTACTTTAAGCTGCGGTCACCCGCTTCCCGCGCTCCATGCGTCAATCGCGCATAATGGAAGGGGTGCTCTTGTCTTTAATAAGGGCCTAATAGATGGTACTCCGGTATCAATTCTTTTCGACTCGGGGTGCACTACCATCGGAGTGAGGCAATCACTCGTAAATCCTTCTCGAGCTACAGGCAATATAGTCAAATGTGTAACATTTGGTGGCACATTGGAGAAGTACTCCACTGCCATTATCAATATTGCTACGCCTTTCTTTACAGGAGAGGTGCAAGCATGTCTCTTGCCGAATCCGATCGCTGATCTTATCATCGGTCGCATTCATGGAGTGAAAGAATGCACTCCACAGCAAATTTCTAATTGGGAAAATGTTAATATGCAATCTGCTAATGCAGTAATCACTAGGGCTCAAGCTCTTAATATGCCACAATCTTCACATTCTGAAGATAATGATGCGCAGATCCAAGATGATCCCTTGGAGATTTCCCATGATTCCTTTATCAAACAGCAGGAAGATGATCCTACTCTAAAGAAATTCTTTACTCTGGCAACAAAAGGTGATCCGAATAAGGATACAAATCGTAAATCTTGGATTACGATGAGGAATGGCGTACTTGTACGTATGGTACAAGACTCCGCTAAGTCCATTCATTCTCAAATCCTTGTGCCTAAAAATATGAGAGTTAAAATCTTACAGCACGCTCATGATTCGCAGTGTGCTGGACATATGGGTTTTTCCCGTACTAAGGCTAGAGTTCTTCAATCTTTCTTTTGGCCTGCTGTGAATAAGGACATACGAATCTATTGTCGATCTTGTAAAGTATGTCAAGAGATTAAATCCAGAGGTCCACGCCATGATGCACCTATTCAGGCTGCAGACATTCCCATTCGACCATTTCAAAAAATGGCGATAGACATCATTGGTCCATTTAAGATAAAGTCTGCTAGAGGACACCAATTTATTTTTTTGACGTGTGTTGATATGTGCACACGTTGGCCGGAGGCTGTTCCTCTAAAGAGCATAACTACTGCTGATGTCGCAGATGCTCTTTGGTTAATATTTTCTCGTCTGGGGTTTCCAGCAGAAATATTATCCGACCATGGTACCCAACTCATATCGGATACCATGTCTCAAGTAATGTCGACTCTTAAGATAGAGAGATCGCTGAGTAGTATTTATCATCCTATGTCCAATGGGATGGTGGAACGTTTGAATAGAACTCTGAAAAACCTACTAGGTAAGATAACAGAAGATCACCCTCAGGATTGGGATAGGGTGTTACCCGCGGCTCTCTTTGCATATAGAGAGGTCGCCAACGAACATACAGGATTTTCTCCCTTTGAACTTGTCTTTGGCGCGAAACCGCGAGGTCCTATGTCCTTACTTCATGATCTTATAACTGCTGATAATATTGTCGATGACACAAAATCCTCTTATGAATATGTCATCGCACTTAGACACAAGATTATTGAAGCATGCAAATTGGCAACTGCTTCTTCTGAATTTGCGAAACAGAAGGCAAGGGAATTTGCCAATAAAAAGAGATGCTTGCGACAACTTTGTCCAGGTGACAAAGCATTTGTCTTGCTACCTTGTAGGGAAAATAGACTTCTTATTTCTTGGAAAGGTCCGTACGATATAATATCAAAAGTTTCCGATGTTGACTATATCGTCGATATTGACGGGAAGCGTAAAACCTTCCACATCAACATGCTCACGGAATTCCATGAACGTCCTGATTATTTACAACCTGTTTTCCAGGCAACGGACGATTTTCCAGTCCAACATGGACAGTACTCATCTCTGTCAGTAATACAGGATGAGGAAACGAGTTTCTCGGATGTAAATTTACCTTTTCCAATGATTCCTCTTCACTCTAATGAATCATGGAAAGATGTTGCAATTTCTCCAGAATTATCTCCAGGAGAGCAGAAACAAGTTTCTACTATGTTAGAACAATTTCAGGATGTCCTTACTGACATTCCTGGTCAAACTGATGTCATTCAACATGACATTATTCTTACTGACCATAGTCCTATAAGAGTCAGACCGTATCCTATCCCGATACATTTTCAAGCACAGGTAGAGAAAGAGTTAGATGAGATGATAGAGTTAAAAATTATTGAACCATCCACATCAGCATATTCTTCGCCGATGGTTATTGTACGAAAAAAAGACAATAACATACGTCTTTGCGTGGATTATCGCAAATTGAATCAAGTGACTAAATTTGATGCTGAACCTATGCCTTTACTAGAAGAGCTACTTACGAGACTATCGAATTCTCATTTCTTTACTAAACTCGATTTGTCTAAGGGATATTGGCAAGTTCCATTATCCGAACACGCCAAACCGTTTACTGCTTTTTCGACGCCTAGGGGTCTATTCCAATGGAATTTCATGCCTTTCGGTCTTATGAACGCCCCTGCAACATTCGTACGCATGATGCGTCGAATCCTATCTCATCGCTCAGATGTCATTGCGTATCTTGATGACATCTGCCTTTTCAGTGATACTTGGAATGATCACTATAATGGGATAAATGAACTATTGTCTATCTTACGCGAGCATAACCTGACAGCGAAACCATCAAAAGCATGTATTGGTTTTAGCGAAATATCTTTCTTAGGACACCGTGTTGGTCATGGGTTCCTAAAAAACAGAAGACCATAATACAAGTAAGATACTTAACATTTCTATTCCTAAGACTAAAAAGCAAGTGCGAAGTCTCTTAGGTCTAATACAATTTTATGGACGATTCATTCCGAATCTGTCCTCCATTATGTCACCTCTTTCTTCCTTGCTAAAGAAAGGGTCTCCTAATGTAGTCCATTGGACTCAAGAATGTCAATCCTCTCTGGATAAGGTTAAAACTATGTTTTCTACTTCACCTATCCTAGTATTGCCTTCTAAGGATAAGACATTTATTCTTCGTAGTGACGCTTCATCCACCGGGATTGGAGCAGCACTAATGCAAGAGTACTCTGGAACTCTGCATCCTGTGATGTATATTTCTCGGAAATTAAATGCCGCAGAGAAGAATTACTCGGTCCTAGACCGTGAATTATTGGCTATGGTTTGGTCAATCCTTAAACTGCAAAGATTTCTTCTGGGCGCGCATTTCATTGTGGAAACTGACCAGAAAGCTCTTACGGCTATTCAGAGTAAAAATCTGAAGAGCGCGAGATCAACGCGATACGCGATTGCTCTACAGCCATTTCATTTTTCGGTGCGAGCTATCCGTGGGTCAGAAAATGTGATGGCAGATATTTTGTCTAGATGCCCACATGATTCATAACTGTTATACAACTTTGATACAGTTGTTTCTATGTTGAAATGTGTACACATATGTAATATATCATATATTGATTGTAACACTACTTAGCGGTTCATTGATATTTATTCACCGCTGATCTTTCAATGTTTTTCGTCTTTGATGATCATGATGTTAAGATATCTTAGATGAAATTTATGTATAAACTAATGTGGAAATTATGTCATTGCTAATATTGTAGTATGCGTTGGTGACACCTCTCTGGAAATATTAATACTTAGAGAAGTACCTTCTCTAAGGTCATAAAACTTATGCTTATCATCTGCGCATTGTTATTGGTGCGTTGTGAGCCTATTGTATGTTGCTCCTAGATGTATTTCAAAACAAAAACAAAAAACAAAAAAAAATGTACCATTTTTTTCCCGAGGGGTGTGGTAATCTGTTGCGTGCATATTTTGACGCACATATTACAAAAATCGATATGGCTATTTAATATGGGAAAAATATAGACATGCATTCATTTGTGTATGAAAATGCTGTCTATGGGTAAAGCGAGATAATCCATGTTTGAGTCACACTTTTGATTATAGGAGTAATCGTGCTTGATATTGATCCGGCGCATGGATATTGCTCTTATGTTTGTACTTATTTTTTAGGGCCAGAAAATAGATTAATTTGCTTATTATGTTTATGGCCTGAATTCATATGTATTACATATTATTAGTACAAATAGAATCAGTCCTATATTGTATATTTTGGATGGGTAGGCGGGACTAGATTCTTGTTATTCCGCTCTGGCGGAAGTATGAGTTGTCTTGACAAGTCGTGATGAGTTCCGATGTACCGTGAATGGCGGGTACGCATTTTTCAAAGGGCTGGTAGATTCTTAAGGAAAAATTAGTTATGAAGTGGTTTTCTTCTACAGGAGATTGTGTCTCTACTGGAGTTTGTGTTAGAGACTCTCCTAAGGTACGGTACAATGTATAATTCGGACTCCATGTATTGCCAGACCCTATTTTGATGATCTCAGGTCGGTTAGACCTAGCTGGAATTTTGTGCTTCGCAACGCTAGGGTCAATTTTGTATCGACAAAGATGACAGGTTTTCCTACAGCGGTTATGGCTACGTGAATTAACCTAATTACCGTAGAGCTGTATGGAAACATTTATGAAACTATCTATATGCCCATTATAAATTAACTTTGGCTTATATTCACCTTCCTACGAGTGAGTGAGCGGCAACTCAGGGAGGCGGCCATGTTAGATTCCTGTCATCATATTTTCTGATTACTGTCCAAAGAACGGGGCATGTATCTTATTACTTGGACAGTGACAAAGAGATCTCAATCTTGATAGAAACCCCCTTTTCGTGGTTCCATAATATACTACAAACTATGGACGTCAAGCAACTTCAGTTATTTACCGATCTGCCTTCACTGACGCGTTTAGTCAGATAGGGGATGCGGCCATAATGTATCATGACATTGAACTTTTGATGTACTACCTATTATTCATGAATGTGTCATGATTTCGAATCTGCTATGTATGCCTACAAATTGATGTGTCAACATAACCATGATGTACTCGTATGTCCCAGTGTGTACGTCTGAATAAATTGTGTAAACAAAGATTCCAGCAGTCTGCATTGGTGCCTTGTAGACAAGTGTATGAGTGATTATCTTGGTCAGCACACGAACAGTACACCATTCGCGTCAATCACAGTCTACACTTCTACTCCATACACATATCATCCTGCGTCGGTTGAAGTGACCAAGCTTAGGGCCTGCTTCCCCTGGAGCCTTAGAGGGAAACGACTATTTACAGCTGCCTTTGCCTTCCCTAACTCAGGACTAGGGTGAGTTACCCATTTACCGCTGGGTAAACATGGAGCATGCCTGATCTCAACAACTCTGTACACTGCTTCACAGACTGACACTTACAGAGCGTGCGAGTGAAAACCATGAAACTTTACAGTGGAAAGAAAGAAGTTTTTACAGTGGTGGCCAATGTGGGGACAGCCTACGCAGTTTTGTGTTGAGAATCACAGTTTGCCTTAAAAGAACATTTGTTTGACCACATCAACATCGATGTCAGCTTGACCTGTATTGCCGATAGGATGCTGTATCTAGGTCAGCGCTTGTTGACAGTTTTTTCGCTGTACAGACGGTATTACACAGGACAGTTGTGTCAAGTGTAGAAAATATCTGGAGCAGTATTGTTGACATTTCTCAACGTACAGAAGAATCACGGTGTTGTTGAACTGTGTAATAGTTTAAAATTAAATCTATTACTCAATAAAGTGGCAAGTTATTAGTATTAAAATAAACTGTGCCTACTTTACAACACTATACCTGCAACACATTCCATTCATGATATAAATTATATTGTATGCTATATGCTATTTATGCTTACATGTTAT
The DNA here is from genome assembly GCA_024509875.1 of Oreohelix idahoensis. Lineage (NCBI taxonomy): Eukaryota > Metazoa > Mollusca > Gastropoda > Stylommatophora > Oreohelicidae > Oreohelix > Oreohelix idahoensis. Next base: position 13,696 of record JAMPIV010022383.1, read on the forward strand.
TTGTTTATATGTGTAGGTGTTTATATGTTGCGGGCCTGGATGGGAGGTGACTAGAACAGGAAATACCGAGTGATATTGGTCTTGTTCTGGCGTTCTATAGGGAGCAATTTCTTAATTGAAATTTGCATGCAACATAGTTTGCAAATATTTGGTTAGTTGTGACGACTGTTTCATATTTGTATTTGTAACATTTTTTCTGTTCTTTATTTTTGTTTGATTTGTTTGTATAATTGTAGGTCTCATCTTTCCTTTCATTTCAGTTTTTTACACCCTTATGTTTATACACTGTGGCGTTATTTGTCTTGTTATCTTATTGCAGTTATCATCACGGTTTCTGTGATCATTTTTTTCATTTCTCCTATTTAATTTAATTTGATCTCTGCAAATGTGTTCATATTGTCTTTTCTTGTTTGTCCTTTGTAATGTCTTTAGTTGACATATGACATAGGAGTTATAGTGGTATACACTGATAGTATAGTACAGATCAGTACTTTATGATTATTTTCCACAGGTACCCAAGTGATCTTTGATTACATTGAGGTATACAAGACCTTTGTAAGGCTTGTCTCCCACAGTATTTAAGATACAGTTATTGTTGTCCACAGGTACTCAAGTTATCATTGGTTATTATAAACCATACAAGAGTGCACTAAGACTAAGTCTATGGTATAGACTTGTCTCCCATTAAAGTGAAAGAGGGTAATTTATTTACTTTTTCAGGTTTCTGATTTAAGAAGACAAGATGTCTACATTAGATTATTTTATTGCACAAGGAAAATCCCTTGATAAGACTGGGAAAGACTTAGAACAATGGGCGGTTGCTCAATATGACAAAGCATTAGCTGCTGAAGAGAGAAAAGCTGCTGCTGCTGCTGCAGAGGAGAGAAAAGCTGCTGCTGAAGAGAGAAAAGCTGCTGCTGAAGAGAAAAAAGCTGCTGCTGAAGAGAGAAAAGCTCTGGCTGAAGAAAAAAGATTAGAAAAAGAAGCTGATAATGCTGCTGAACTAAAGAAATTGCAGATGCAAGTGGAGGAAAGGAGATTTGATGCAGAACAGAAAAAATTAGAAGCTGCTGCTGCTGCAGAACAGAAAAAATTAGAAGCTGCTGCAGAACAGAAAAAATTAGAAGCTGCTGCTGCTGCAGAACAGAAAAAATTAGAAGCTGCTGCAGAACAGAAAAGATTAGATAGAGAAGCTGAAGAGAGAAAAGCAATAAGAGAACATGAATTTGAGTTAGAGAAATTAAAATTGACATGTATGAGTAATGTTAATCAGGCATCTGGTGGTAATGGTAAACCCTTTGTGTACAAGGTCAAGGTACCAGCGTTCAACTCTGCCAGTGATGACATAACATTTTGGCTTTCTAGATTTGAACGGGCTTGTCGAGCTCATAATGTTGACAAATCACAGTATGTGAATCAGTTGTCTGAAAATCTAAAAGGGGACTCTCTGAGTAAGTTATATTTTGTTGAAGAGGCCGACAAGGACAATTATGATGTTGTTAGGGCAGCTTTGATAAAGAGATATCAGCTGTCTGAGGAAGGTTATCGTCTTTTGTTTAAAACAATGAGACCTGAGGTAGGTGTAGAATTCTCAGAATTCATCTCAAAAGCACGAATTACACTTTCACGATGGATTGAATTATCCAAAACAGAGAAAACATTTGATGGTCTTACAGATTTATTGCTAAGAGACAAGGTCATGTCTTCTGTAAATAAATCATTCCTAGAGTTCTTACATGAGCGTAAACCTAGTACATTAAAGCAAATGGAAGAATATTGTGACCAGTATGCCACGGCACACCCTGAAATGATTCTTAGTAACTCTAACATTAAAGAGAGTATGCCAGTTGCTTCGGCAACAGAATATAATCAGAATTACTCACACAAATTCCAAGGAGCTAAAAATAAATTTGATAAAAAGGTTAATTGGAATAAGTATCAAAACCAAAATAACCACTCAAATCAGAGTTCTTCTTTGAAGAACTGGAATCGGGCTGATAGTCCTCGACACGCGAGGGGTATCCATAATTTTAGACATTCTCGGAAAGGGAGTAGCTATAGGAACTACCCAAGTACTTCATGGAGAGAAAAGAACCAATATTACAGGGATACTCAATATAATGAGCGTGATGATTATGATCATGAATATTATGATTCAAACCCAAATAGGGGTTATAAAAGGGGAAATAATAATTATAGAGACAATTATAACCGAGGTAGATCACAACACAAAAGACATGGTAAATCTTATTACCAAGCTAACTTTGCACAACAGGAGTTCCACGACACCGGTAATCAGAATAATGATAAAAAAGACTCCAATAGTGTAGCAAATTCCGCTTTCGATTTTGCTAGAGCATCTGAGTGTTCGCAATGCAAAACATTATTCGATCCAACCACAGTTTCTACTTTAAGCTGCGGTCACCCGCTTCCCGCGCTCCATGCGTCAATCGCGCATAATGGAAGGGGTGCTCTTGTCTTTAATAAGGGCCTAATAGATGGTACTCCGGTATCAATTCTTTTCGACTCGGGGTGCACTACCATCGGAGTGAGGCAATCACTCGTAAATCCTTCTCGAGCTACAGGCAATATAGTCAAATGTGTAACATTTGGTGGCACATTGGAGAAGTACTCCACTGCCATTATCAATATTGCTACGCCTTTCTTTACAGGAGAGGTGCAAGCATGTCTCTTGCCGAATCCGATCGCTGATCTTATCATCGGTCGCATTCATGGAGTGAAAGAATGCACTCCACAGCAAATTTCTAATTGGGAAAATGTTAATATGCAATCTGCTAATGCAGTAATCACTAGGGCTCAAGCTCTTAATATGCCACAATCTTCACATTCTGAAGATAATGATGCGCAGATCCAAGATGATCCCTTGGAGATTTCCCATGATTCCTTTATCAAACAGCAGGAAGATGATCCTACTCTAAAGAAATTCTTTACTCTGGCAACAAAAGGTGATCCGAATAAGGATACAAATCGTAAATCTTGGATTACGATGAGGAATGGCGTACTTGTACGTATGGTACAAGACTCCGCTAAGTCCATTCATTCTCAAATCCTTGTGCCTAAAAATATGAGAGTTAAAATCTTACAGCACGCTCATGATTCGCAGTGTGCTGGACATATGGGTTTTTCCCGTACTAAGGCTAGAGTTCTTCAATCTTTCTTTTGGCCTGCTGTGAATAAGGACATACGAATCTATTGTCGATCTTGTAAAGTATGTCAAGAGATTAAATCCAGAGGTCCACGCCATGATGCACCTATTCAGGCTGCAGACATTCCCATTCGACCATTTCAAAAAATGGCGATAGACATCATTGGTCCATTTAAGATAAAGTCTGCTAGAGGACACCAATTTATTTTGACGTGTGTTGATATGTGCACACGTTGGCCGGAGGCTGTTCCTCTAAAGAGCATAACTACTGCTGATGTCGCAGATGCTCTTTGGTTAATATTTTCTCGTCTGGGGTTTCCAGCAGAAATATTATCCGACCATGGTACCCAACTCATATCGGATACCATGTCTCAAGTAATGTCGACTCTTAAGATAGAGAGATCGCTGAGTAGTATTTATCATCCTATGTCCAATGGGATGGTGGAACGTTTGAATAGAACTCTGAAAAACCTACTAGGTAAGATAACAGAAGATCACCCTCAGGATTGGGATAGGGTGTTACCCGCGGCTCTCTTTGCATATAGAGAGGTCGCCAACGAACATACAGGATTTTCTCCCTTTGAACTTGTCTTTGGCGCGAAACCGCGAGGTCCTATGTCCTTACTTCATGATCTTATAACTGCTGATAATATTGTCGATGACACAAAATCCTCTTATGAATATGTCATCGCACTTAGACACAAGATTATTGAAGCATGCAAATTGGCAACTGCTTCTTCTGAATTTGCGAAACAGAAGGCAAGGGAATTTGCCAATAAAAAGAGATGCTTGCGACAACTTTGTCCAGGTGACAAAGCATTTGTCTTGCTACCTTGTAGGGAAAATAGACTTCTTATTTCTTGGAAAGGTCCGTACGATATAATATCAAAAGTTTCCGATGTTGACTATATCGTCGATATTGACGGGAAGCGTAAAACCTTCCACATCAACATGCTCACGGAATTCCATGAACGTCCTGATTATTTACAACCTGTTTTCCAGGCAACGGACGATTTTCCAGTCCAACATGGACAGTACTCATCTCTGTCAGTAATACAGGATGAGGAAACGAGTTTCTCGGATGTAAATTTACCTTTTCCAATGATTCCTCTTCACTCTAATGAATCATGGAAAGATGTTGCAATTTCTCCAGAATTATCTCCAGGAGAGCAGAAACAAGTTTCTACTATGTTAGAACAATTTCAGGATGTCCTTACTGACATTCCTGGTCAAACTGATGTCATTCAACATGACATTATTCTTACTGACCATAGTCCTATAAGAGTCAGACCGTATCCTATCCCGATACATTTTCAAGCACAGGTAGAGAAAGAGTTAGATGAGATGATAGAGTTAAAAATTATTGAACCATCCACATCAGCATATTCTTCGCCGATGGTTATTGTACGAAAAAAAGACAATAACATACGTCTTTGCGTGGATTATCGCAAATTGAATCAAGTGACTAAATTTGATGCTGAACCTATGCCTTTACTAGAAGAGCTACTTACGAGACTATCGAATTCTCATTTCTTTACTAAACTCGATTTGTCTAAGGGATATTGGCAAGTTCCATTATCCGAACACGCCAAACCGTTTACTGCTTTTTCGACGCCTAGGGGTCTATTCCAATGGAATTTCATGCCTTTCGGTCTTATGAACGCCCCTGCAACATTCGTACGCATGATGCGTCGAATCCTATCTCATCGCTCAGATGTCATTGCGTATCTTGATGACATCTGCCTTTTCAGTGATACTTGGAATGATCACTATAATGGGTATAAATGAACTATTGTCTATCTTACGCGAGCATAACCTGACAGCGAAACCATCAAAAGCATGTATTGGTTTTAGCGAAATATCTTTCTTAGGACACCGTGTTGGTCATGGGTTCCTAAAAACAGAAGACCATAATACAAGTAAGATACTTAACATTTCTATTCCTAAGACTAAAAAGCAAGTGCGAAGTCTCTTAGGTCTAATACAATTTTATGGACGATTCATTCCGAATCTGTCCTCCATTATGTCACCTCTTTCTTCCTTGCTAAAGAAAGGGTCTCCTAATGTAGTCCATTGGACTCAAGAATGTCAATCCTCTCTGGATAAGGTTAAAACTATGTTTTCTACTTCACCTATCCTAGTATTGCCTTCTAAGGATAAGACATTTATTCTTCGTAGTGACGCTTCATCCACCGGGATTGGAGCAGCACTAATGCAAGAGTACTCTGGAACTCTGCATCCTGTGATGTATATTTCTCGGAAATTAAATGCCGCAGAGAAGAATTACTCGGTCCTAGACCGTGAATTATTGGCTATGGTTTGGTCAATCCTTAAACTGCAAAGATTTCTTCTGGGCGCGCATTTCATTGTGGAAACTGACCAGAAAGCTCTTACGGCTATTCAGAGTAAAAATCTGAAGAGCGCGAGATCAACGCGATACGCGATTGCTCTACAGCCATTTCATTTTTCGGTGCGAGCTATCCGTGGGTCAGAAAATGTGATGGCAGATATTTTGTCTAGATGCCCACATGATTCATAACTGTTATACAACTTTGATACAGTTGTTTCTATGTTGAAATGTGTACACATATGTAATATATCATATATTGATTGTAACACTACTTAGCGGTTCATTGATATTTATTCACCGCTGATTTTTCAATGTTTTTTCGTCTTTGATGATCATGATGTTAAGATATCTTAGATGAAATTTATGTATAAACTAATGTGGAAATTATGTCATTGCTAATATTGTAGTATGCGTTGGTGACACCTCTCTGGAAATATTAATACTTAGAGAAGTACCTTCTCTAAGGTCATAAAACTTATGCTTATCATCTGCGCATTGTTATTGGTGCGTTGTGAGCCTATTGTATGTTGCTCCTAGATGTATTTCAAAACAAAAAAAAAACAAAAAAAAATGTACCATTTTTTTCCCCGAGGGGTGTGGTAATCTGTTGCGTGCATATTTTGACGCACATATTACAAAAATCGATATGGCTATTTAATATGGGAAAAATATAGACATTCATCCATTTGTGTATGAAAATGCTGTCTATGGGTAAAGCGAGGTAATCCATGTTTGATTCACACTTTTGATTATAGGAGTAAGCGTTCTTGATATTGATCCGGCGCACGGATATTGCTCTTATGTTTGTACTTATTTTTTAGGGCCAGAAAATAGATTAATTTGCTTATTATGTTTATGGCCTGAATTCATATGTATTACATATTATTAGTACAAGTAGAATCAGTCCTATATTGTATATTTTGGATGGGTAGGCGGGACTAGATTCTTGTTATTCCGCTCTGGCGGAAGTATGAGTTGTCTTGACAAGTCGTGATGAGTTCCGATGTACCGTGAATGGCGGGTACGCATTTTTCAAAGGGCTGGTAGATTCTTAAGGAAAAATTAGTTATGAAGTGGTTTTCTTCTACAGGAGATTGTGTCTCTACTGGAGTTTGTGTTAGAGACTCTCCTAAGGTACGGTACAATGTATAATTCGGACTCCATGTATTGCCAGGCCCTATTTTGATGATCTCAGGTCGGTTAGACCTAGCTGGAATTTTGTGCTTCGCAACGCTAGGGTCAATTTTGTATCGACAAAGATGACAGGTTTTCCTACAGCGGTTATGGCTACGTGAATTAACCTAATTACCGTAGAGCTGTATGGAAACATTTATGAAACTATCTATATGCCCATTATAAATTAACTTTGGCTTATATTCACCTTCCTACGAGTGAGTGAGCGGCAACTCAGGGAGGCGGCCATGTTAGATTCCTGTCATCATATTTTCTGATTACTGTCCAAAGAACGGGGCATGTATCTTATTACTTGGACAGTGACAAAGAGATCTCAATCTTGATAGAAACCCCCTTTTCGTGGTTCCATAATATACTACAAACTATGGACGTCAAGCAACTTCAGTTATTTACCGATCTGCCTTCACTGACGCGTTTAGTCAGATAGGGGATGCGGCCATAATGTATCATGACATTGAACTTTTGATGTACTACCTATTATTCATGAATGTGTCATGATTTCGAATCTGCTATGTATGCCTACAAATTGATGCGTCAACATAACCATGATGTACTCGTATGTCCCAGTGTGTACGTCTGAATAAATTGTGTAAACAAAGATTCCAGCAGTCTGCATTGGTGCCTTGTAGACAAGTGTATGAGTGATTATCTTGGTCAGCACACGAACAGTACACCATTCGCGTCAATCACAGTCTACACTTCTACTCCATACACATATCATCCTGCGTCGGTTGAAGTGACCAAGCTTAGGGCCTGCTTCCCCTGGAGCCTTAGAGGGAAACGACTATTTACAGCTGCTTTTGCCTTCCCTAACTCAGGACTAGGGTGAGTTACCCACTTACCGCTGGGTAAACATGGAGCATGCCTGATCTCAACAACTCTGTACACTGCTTCACAGACTGACACTTACAGAGCGTGCGAGTGAAAACCATGAAACTTTACAGTGGAAAGAAAGAAGTTTTTACAGCTACATATGGACCTTTAATATTGTTGACCTATTTTTCCAGGCACCGGTATGGTCTCTTCCTTTAGAAGCATTATAGTGAGGACTTTTCTTCCTAGAATCATCATTCACAAATCGACCACTACCAATTTTTTTCTTGGGGTTTTCCACTTTGTCCACTTTATTATAATTATTTTTCTTTCCAGGCCTAAGTTTGCCCCGTGGCATGTCTAGGTCCTGATTCATTTTCCCACGTGTGGGTGTTCCCTCTTTATTTTCTGGCCCAGGTTTTCCATAATGCTTCTCTCGCATTTGGTTATTATTTTTCCACCCTGTGGAATTTTTCTTATTGCACTGGTCGCAGGCCTCGACAAATTTTCTTATGTCTTCAACCACTCCTGGCCAGTAATAAGACATAGATGTCCTTTTACAGGTGCGACCCATTCTCAGGTGTCCACCGTCTTGAACATGTGTTTGTCTCATAACTCGTTACCTATATTTTGAGGGCACTACCAACTGTGCACACTCGTATGATCCTGCTTTATCCACCCTGTAAAGCACTCCATCAGCCAAATAGAATTCTCCTTTTCTAGGAGGGGTATGGAGTTTTTGGAGTTTGTCAAAACACGGCTTCAGTGATCTATCTTTAACCTGTGCCTTCCTACACTGTTTACGAGACATAATTTTTGGTGGTTCCTTCTCTTTTTTAGGAGTCGGCCTGACCTTAAGCGTGGCCATTACTACAGGTTTCCTTCTACAATTTTCGGTGTTATGGTTGTCCATCCTACACCGGCTACAATATAATCTACTTTGATGAAAAGGTTTTCTTTCATCATATTTCCTTTCATTAAATTGTGGGGTTTTATTTTTATAGTCATTGCGTGGCCTATCAAACTGTTGCTTACCTTTGTTCTGTTCTCTATGGTCAAACTTATTAAAGTTTTAAGGTGCCTTAAAATTGTCTACCTGTTTCTTTTTATTACCAACTACCTCTGCCTGGGCTGCCTGATACCTCTCAGCGACATTGAGTAACTCACCCAGCCTCTCTGCACCTTGTTCCATGAGAAACTTTCTCAGGTCTGGAGCCATGGACTCTCTTAGCTGCTCAATAAGGATCATTTCCTTAAGATCTTGGGTTTTCCCCAGAGCAGTCCATTTCTCCAAGTAGGTCTCTAACCGTGCAGAGAACTGGTGATATGTCTCACCCGACAGTAGTTTGGCATTCCTAAATTTTTTTCTATAATATTCTCCGTTCTTTTCGTATCTTAATAAAAGAGCCTGCTTTAGCATGTCATAATTGTCTTGGTCATCTCTGCTCATCTTGGCAAAAGCTTCATAAGCGGTTCCCCTAAGACCTTGGGATAACTTGAGGCTCCACCTCTCTCTCTCTAACCCATATGTAGTAGCCAAAAGCTCAAATCTACTTAAATACCCTTCTATGTCATCATCTTTCTCAACAAAATGGTCTACATGAAAACCCATAGCTGAGGTTGAGGCTCCCTGACTAGCAGTGGCATCTGAGGCAAATGGGCTGGCACCATTTTCAGGAGCATGGCCTTGAAATTCTAACTCCCTTAGTCGTAGCTCATGCTCCCTCTGTAATCTCTTCTCCTCCTTTTCTGCTTCCCTCTCTGCAGCCTGTCTTCTTTCCTCTGCTTCTCTTTCTGCAGCCAGTCTCTTTTCTTCTCTTTCTGTAGCCAGTCTCTTTTCTTCTCTTTCTGTAGCCAGTCTCTTTTCTTCAACTAACATACAAATAGTTTATTATCCACAACAACCAACAGTATTACAACAATAACACACAAACGACACTTTAAAAGGCTATCTTAATTAAGACAGTGGTTGAACTTTGTGTAAATATAATTTTTTACAATTTATTATCCTGATTCTAATTTATTTTGAACCAGGACTGACAATCAAAAGTGAAATCAAAAGAATCATTTACAACAGTCCAATAACACAGTAGATCTTCTGTCCATACATACAATATTATTCTAATATAAGTGTGTAGTTGTATTCTTCTACTTTGAGGTAATACTGGTATCAATCAATAGGTTGTTGGTTATAATCACTCCCTTCAAGTTATGTCTGTTTTCGTTTGTCACTTGTGGAAATATTAATAACTATTCACAGTTTTCTTCACTATCACTTTCTAGTTCTTTTAAGTTGAGCTGCCAGGTGCCGAACAAGAACTTAACTTGGCAGGAGAATACAGGTAGATCGTTTCCTCTGCTCGCTTGACAATCTGTTCCACCTGTTTGATAGGCAATGGCCACTAGCATGGGCTCGAAGTATACAGATAGAGTCCTGAATCGAGCAGTTCTCAAGCGTTTGGTACTACATTAACGTCAGTACCCAGGACCCTGAAATGTGAAGGTTATGCATCCTTTTTTATACCTAGTATACAATACTATTCCACATTTAAGTACAGGTACATTACAAACAAATGAAAAGGGTCATAGCTTTATACCAACCTATGCCACCATTATCTTTTGATGTGACAATGTACACCAGTATTCCTCTCCCCTAATAGTTACAACGCCACTGCAATTCCAGCTGTAATCTTTTCCATACAATAGGATAGGTGTTATGCTCCTTGATGACAATCATACATATTTTCTTGTAGTCTAACACCTCTCTGATAGTCTACCACATGGTGGATCAATCTCTAGGTTCTGCCTAAGTTTGCTACAGACCCACTTACTTATAGTCATACATTATTATCTCACATTCAATTTTTATTTTAGATTCATGTTAATAAAGTCAATCTTACCACATTTATTCAATGAAATACACAAGTGAACGATGACTGGCACACTTTCGATCTGCCGTTCTGTCCAGGCTTTTGAGAAATATTGTTTACACAGCACAAGCCTGCTCTCATCGCTCCTTGGCAAAATTTTGTTATAAAATGGCGTCCTCACCTAATACTTTTCCCCCAATATCAACTACTCTGGCCAATGATTATCCTTATTTCACTTGTAAACAAAGTCTTTCAAAAAATACAATTCAACTTTCTACTACGTTACTCGGGTAATATATGTTTAGTACGAGGTCGGCCAATAATATTTCGCCTCACTTCAAATTCCACCCAATCCCCTTCATCGTACTATCTTAGCCTATCTTTCACCTAATTTTTTCCCCAAAAAATATGCCATCCAATACACACGACATATTTTTACCACGCACAAGACGTGTACACACCATACACAAAATATGTACTCACTTGCAACACAAAAGATATGAACTCACTTAACACAAACCAGACATGCACTCACTCACTCATCCAACATAAATCATGAACTCACTTAACACAAACGAGACATGCACTCACTAACTCAACCCACACAAGACATGTACTTACTCACTCATCACACACGGCACATGTACCTACCATATGCAAAACATTTACTCACCAAACACGAGACATGTACTCACCACACACAAGGCATACACTCACTCACCACTACAAGATACGTACTCACGACACACACGACGTGTGTTTACTCACTATACACATGATATATAATCATCACATACAGCACATGTACTCACCACACACAAGACTTGTATTCGCTCACCACACACAATATATGTACTCATCCCACACAACACATGTACTCATCATACACAAGACATATACTCATTACACACAAGACATGTACTCATCACACACAAGACATGTACTCACTACATTCAAGACATGTATTGACCACACACAAAGACATTACTGACGACACAAAGACATGTTCCCACCACACACACTTACATGTACTAACCTCACACACAACAAGTACCCACTCCCCACATGATATGTAGTCATTACATTCAAGACATGCATTGACCACACACAAAGACATTACTGACCACACAAAGACATTACTGTCGACACAATGACATGTAGCCACCACATACACATACATGTACTAACCACACATACACAACAAGTACGCACTCCCCACACAAGATATGTACTCATTACATTCAAGACATGTATTGACCACACAAAAAGACATTACTGACCACACAAAGACATGTACTCACTTGCCACACATCGACTGTTATTGCCAAAAGCATCAAAGTCCTTGATGCACGTGCACTGACCACTGGTACAATCACTGTTTACAATGACGCTGGTGCAGTCTGACGTCACGTTACACGCGTCTTCAAGCTTACCTGGCAACATGTGACAAGAAGAAACAATTAATGAAGCTAGAACAAATAATAAAATGGTATGTCAGAATCGCTAGGATAAAGTGAAGGTAATTATAACATATTTTAAATATTCACAATCGAAATATATATCTATATATCTATACGACATATATAGTCTGAATACGGAAGAGAAAATAAACTGTATATTTGTAAAGTGTTTTAAGCACTTGAGCGACAAACCGAAAGTTGATCTAGGTGGCGCTCTTCAACTAATACACAGGGAAGGGAAGTGAAGACAAACAAAGACAGGATAGAGAAGAAATGGAACAACCATGAGGGAACGGCACAGGACAGGAACGCTAGGCACGAGTTTGTTGAAGGCCTATGTTCCTTAGGAAGCTGAAGATAATGATGATGGTAATAATAGTAATCTAGTCATGACAATCTATAGTCGGAGATGATGATGATAATAACACTGGTATACACACATTTTGGTGCCTTAAATTTTATAGCTGTTCTTGGGTAATTTTGGGTTGCTGATTCCAAAAATGTAATCAGATTTTTTTCTATCAGCTCTAGTTTTTGAGATAACTAAGAATGACCATATTAGTAGGGCAATTGTTATGTACAATCCTAGAGTTAGGTGCTATCAGTGGCATTTTGACTTTAGTCTGCATTCATATTATATGTAATTACTGTGCATATATTACCAAAAATGTAAAAAAAACTTTATCACTAGCACTTGTTTAGTCAACACGCAAGAAGTAAAGCCGCCAAGATTCTCCGGAAATAAATGTAAATGGTTATGGAGGTAGTGCAATTTTATGCTCATGTTGCATCCAAGTTCACAAAAACTCGACAGAATGTTTCCAACTAATTCAGAATAATTGTCTGCTTTAAAGTTACCCAGAAAGTTTTTCACAACTAAAACAAATGATGACCAGGCTGTGGATTCTGTTTTGTTCATGGAATCAATAAAATTTGGATCGTTTATTAACTTTCTAATTTGAGGTCCATCAAAAATTCCAGCTTTAAGTTTGTCTATGCTCAATTCTGGAAACTTTCTGCATAAGTAATTAAAACAGGTACCATCTTTGTTCAGTGCCTTAACAAATTCCTTCATCAAGCCAAGCTTTATATGTAATGGTGGCAGTAGAACTCTTTTTCGATCAATGAGAGGCTTATTGACAATATTTTTTTCTCTAACTTTAAATTCATCCCTCAACGGCCACTGTTTCTTTGTCCAGTGCATATCTTTTGCCCTGCTATCCCACAAACATATAAAGCATGGATATTTGGTGAATCCCATTTGCTGGTCAAGCAAGAAGTTCATCATTTTAAGATCTACACAAACCATCCAGTTATGTTCTAAATACTTCAATTTTTCCAGAACTGTGCTTATTGTAGCATACTCCTCCTTCATTGTAGTAGAATGAGCAATTGGAATTGAGCCATATTTGTTACCATTGTGTAAGGGAACACCCTTCAAACTTCTTTTAGAGCTGTCAATGAAAAGTCGCCACTCATCTGGTGTATAACCTACACCCATTTTGTTAACAAGACCTCCTACATTAGTACAAAACACAAGGTTGTTTTCTTTACAAAAGAATGGAATAAAACCTTGCTCTCTGCTGCGATAAAATGTAACCTTTGTTTCGGCAGTCAGTAATTTTTTTTCTTTCAATCTTGAAGCCAAAAGTTCTGAAGATTCCTTGGAGAGATATAGATCTCGGATTAGATCATTTAGTTCAAGCTGGTCGAAGCGTTGAGCATCTGAAAAATCATCTTCGAAATCACTATCACTGTCACTTGTCGTTCCACATGTCACTGCTGTCTCATCTTCTAGCAGAGAATCCGAAATCTGACTGAAAGTTGGAATTAGTATGTCATCTCCGCGTGGAACAGGTCGCCTAGCGAAATATAAATCTGGATATTTCCACTTTTTGTGATTTTTTTCCATTAATTCCCTTAATATTCACAACACAGAAATAACAGTCATCATAGTGGTTCTTGGGCTATCTCCAAACCATTGGAATTCCAAATTTTAAACAATTTCTTTTCCCACAAGTCCACTGTCGCAGGTGTTCAACACATGTTTTGCAAACAATATGAGGAGCCCAAGACTTGTCCTGGTCACCTAGTTTTACTTTAAAGTAAGAAAATTATGCCTTTTTCACAAAAACAGTAATATGCTTCCTATGTTCTTCTCTGAAAGTGTAATCTCCACAAATATAACAAAATAAATGCGGTGAAAGAAAACATGCTCTTCTTGAAGATGATGCCATTCTCTGTTAGAAGTGTAATAAAATAAGTAGCATACTAACATGCATGCAGTGGCTTAAAATCTAAAAAAGGCAATTCTGGGAAGATTCTTGGAAAACTGAAACTGAGAGTAAACAAGCAGTTTTCTTTTGTAAAGGACTAGACAGCAATAGTTTTTTTTACATAGCCTTATATAGAAAATATTGTAATAATACAGGGTGACCAAAAAAAAAAAAAAAAAAAACGGGCCCGCGCGCGCACAAAAAGTGCGCGCGCGGGCCCGTTTTTTTGGGTCACCCTGTATTAATGAAATACAAAAATGTCTGTATCTCAAAAACTAGAGCTGCTACAGACAAGTAAATGTGATATTTGGATTAAGCTGGCCTCATTTATGTACAATCAAGAGTAAAATGTTTGGCACCAAAAAAAAATTTTTGTTTTGTAGGGCTGTGTAATAGTAATCTAGTCATGACAATCTATAGTCCGAGATGATGATGATAATAATAGTAATTAATTCATTCAACACCTTTCAGTTGCCCAAGGAACATAAGCCTTCAAGAAACACATGCCAAGTCCTTCTGTCACGTGCCATCCGCTCAAAGCCCTTACATGCTTTCCTTATCTCTTTCACATCCGTATCCAGTTTTTTCCTCTATGTGTTTTCCGTCTTTCTCTACTTCTCATAACACGGAGATTCCAGAGCACATACTGCCTTGTAATGCTATGAACAGATTTCCTAAATGTGCGTCACATTCAAAGCCAGCGTCTTGTTCTCCTTATCTCTTGTTCCACTGACACTTGTCTGGTTCTTGTCATCAGTTCCACATTAGTTAGAGTGGAACCAGGCCAGGAGGAAGACAGCCGATAGGATAGTAAGGTGCTCTCTCTTCCAACCCTCTACATCTCACGGTAGCAGAGGAACAACTAAGTAAGTAAGTTCCACATTAAAGATCTTCTCATAACATTTCAATCCTTCTATTTTACGCTAGCACCTATTTTTGACAGTCTGCAACTTCCTGGTTGTTGCTTTCGCCAAGGTCACACGTTTCTTTATCACTCACATTCTTTAAACTTTAGATGCGGATCTAATCGTACTTCAAACTTACGTTGTAGACAAAGTGTTCCGACGTTGGACGGATAGTATCCTGGGTCGCACACACATGTACCGTTGTCACAGCTGCTGTGTTCCACAGCGTCTGCACAGTCGGAATAACTCTCACAAGACGAATCATACACCCTTCTTCTCATACAAGAGTTGTTACTCGTGGTGGTGAATCCGGAAACACAACTGCACGCGCCGTTAACGCATGCGCTGTTGTTTACAGCGTCTGAACAGTCTGCATCAACCCCACATCTGTCACCAATTTCCCGCCTCAAGCATTCGCTCTCACTTTTATCATAAAACCCAGAAGCACAAACACATCTGTAGTTCTCACATACACTGTTGTTAATCACTGCACTACAGTCCAGATCTATGTCGCAGTAATCAACATGTAATCTTCTTTTATTACACTGCCTGTGGTCGTAGCTACGATAGTATCCCAGTATACAAACACACATTCCATGATGACAGTAGCTATTGTTGACAGCATCGCTGCAATCTGTGTCCACAACGCATGTCTTGTCTCCAATTTGTCGCTTCCGGCATTCCGTGCTTCCATTGTTGACATGGTAACCAGAGTTACACTGGCATACACCGATGCGCTGTAGACAGAAAGGTCAATAATGTATCGTTAACAAAAGAAAGACAGCTCTTGTCGCTATTTCTATTTTTATTGGCTATAGATTAGGTTCTGAAAACATCGACTTCAGTTAAACGAAATGGAATCCAGTACTAAACAGGATTTCGATCTAGATTTTGACGACGACCTGGCTCTCCTGTTCCATAACCGTAATCAGGTATAAGACAAAATGAAAATACTTTATGAGAGGTCACAGCAAGTGGGTCTGAAAATACACAGGGAGGAAACAAAGATAATGAGAATAAATGCAGGAAACGAAAACAGTACTGCTGTTGATGAAACACCACTAAAAGATGTAGAAACACCTACACATTGGCAGCAATATAGACACAGTAAATGGACAGACAAGGATATCAAAATATGAATACAATAGACTAGAGAAGGTTTCACTGCATTTGGGAAATAGCTGGAGATCTAAAGACAAAAATCAGAATTTTCAATTCACAAAAGTTAGTCCTATTTTATGGCTCTGATACACGGGGAAAAAAAACAACAATAAAAGATCTACAGACTTTCATACAGGGATGCTTACTTATAATAGAAGGATTGAAGTGGTATGACAAGATCTCTAATGTGGAACTGATGACATGAACCAGGTAAGTGCACGTGGAACAAGGGATGAGATGTAGACGCTGGCGGTGGATATGACATTCACTGAGAAAACCTGTTGATAGCATTACAAGGCAGTCCTTGTTCTGGAACCCCCACCAGGATAGGAGGGATAGGAGAGATAGGAGAGATAGAGGGAAATCAAAAACATTTGGAGAAGAGAGCTAGAGACTAAAACGAAGCGCATGAAAGACATAGAAAAATCTTGATCGGATGGCACGTGACAGGACAGGACCGGACAGGACAGGACAGGAAGACTTGACACCGGACAGGAAGACTTGACACAGGACAAGAAGACTTGACACAGGACAGGAAGACTTGACACAGGACAGGAAGACTTGGCATAACTTTGTTAAAGGCCTAGGTTCCCTGGGAAGCAAAAGGGTGATGGTGATGAAAAGAAAGACGCAGATAATAAGTCATTTCTGTTGTTTCGTATCTGCCCATCTTTCTGCTTGAATGTGCTAGTCGAAGATTTCAAATGATTATGTTAAATGTCTATGAAATTAAAAATTCTAGAATATGCTAGAAACAGCTCTAAATACAATATGTCAAATGTCTATGGGCTGTGGTGGGCATAATTGACTGTGGTGGACATAGCTGACTGTGGTAGAAATAGCTGACTGTGGTGGACATAGCTGACTGTGGTGGGCATACCTGACTGTAGTGGACAAAACTGACTGTGGTGGACATAACTGACTGTGGATGGTATAACTGACTGTGGTGGACATAACTGACTGTGGTGGGCATAACTGACTGTGGTGGGAAAAACTGACTGTGGTGGGTATAACTGACTGTGGTGGGCATAACTGACTGTGGTGGACATAATTGACTGTAGTGGGTATAACTGACTGTAATGGAGATAACTGACTGTGGTGGACATAACTGAATGTAGTGGACATAACTGACTGTGGTTGACATAGCAGACTGTGTTGGACATAGCTGACTGTGTTGGACATAGCTGACTGTGTTGGACATAGCTGACTGTGTTGGACATAGCTGAATGTGTTGGACATAGCTGACTGTGTTGGACATAGCTGACTGTGTTGGACATAACTTACTGTGTTGGACTTAGCTGACTGTGTTGGACATAGCTGACTGTGTTGGACATAGCTGAATGTGTTGGACATAGCTGACTGTGTTGGACATAACTGACTGTGGTGGGCATAACTGACTATAGTGGACATAGCTGACTGTGGTGGGCATAACTGACTGGTTGGCATAACTGACTGTAGTGGACATAGCTGACTGTGGTAGGCATACCTGACTGTGGTGGGCATAACTGACTGTAGTGGACATAACTGACTAGTGGACATAACTGACTGTGGTGGGCATAACTGACTGTGGCGGACATAACTGACTGTGGTGGACATAACGGACTGTAGTGGACATAACTGACTGTAGTGGACATAACTGACTGTGGTGGGCATAACTCACTGTGGTAGGCATAACTGACTTTGGTGGACATAACTGACTATGGTGGGCATAACTGACTGTAGTGGGCATAACTGACTGTGGTGGGCAATAACTGACTGTAGTGGACATAGCTGACTGTGGTGGGCACAATTGACTGTGGTGGGCATAACTGACTGTGGTGGGCATAGCTGACTGTGGTGGGCATAATTGACTGTGGTAGGCATAACTGACTGTGATGAGCATAGCTGACTGTGATGGGCATGTTACCAGTGCTATAATTTCAGAAATTTAATAGACGATACTAATATTTACCTGTATGTTACCGGTGCTGAAGTTTCAGAAATTTATTATGCGTTACTGCTATTTACCTGCATCTTATCAGTGCTGAAGTTACATACATTTTCTTTAATTTACTGCTGTCTACCTGAATGTTACGAATACTGAAGTTACAGAACATTATTATAATTTACTTATAGATGTAGGTCAAGATGGCGGCGTGGTAGGCCGCACTTTTGTGTTGTGCATTTCATGTCGTCGTTTTGGAGTCTGCATCTGTGGTAACAGCCCTTAGTAAGGCTGTATGAGTTTGTAGTGTGTTTGGCTATAAACAACGACCGCGCTCTCATTGCCCCTTGAGAGTGATAAGTCAGCGAATGGGGTACAAACACCTGTTTTGAAACTTCCAAGAGAAAACTTTGTTGTTGGAACTTGGAATGTACGCACGCTATATGCGTGTGGAAAAGTCAAAGAACTAACACATGAACTTGTTAGATACTCGTGGGACATCCTGGGCCTAGCAGAAGTCAGATGGACAGGATTAGGTGAATCAATAACGGATGATGGTCACAAAATTTGGTTTAGTGGAGATGAGTCTAAACATCAGCATGGAGTAGGTTTTATCGTACATAAAGATAGATTGAACTCTGTCATCAGCTGCACCCCAATAAATAGCAGGCTTATCACCATTCGTATTGCAGCACATCCAAAGAACATCTCCATCATACAGGTATATGCCCCCACTACTGACTATGAGGATGAGGCAATTGATACATTTTATGACAATCTGGATGAAGCAATTAAGAAAATTCCAAAGAAAGATCTTCTCATTGTTCTAGGTGATTGGAATGCTAAAATAGGGCCAGATGCATACGGTCACTGGGCTGGTACAGTGGGGAAATTTGGGACTGGAGAAACCAACGATCGAGGACTAAGGCTACTAGAATTTGCCAGCAACTATAAACTAACCATTGCAAATACACTATTTCCTCATAAGTTATCAAGAAGAACAACGTGGCATGCCCCAAAAACTGAGATACATAACCAAATTGATTTTATTCTTGTATCCAAAAGATTCAAGTCCAGCATTAATAAAGCCAAGACTAGGACTTTTCCTGGCGCCGACATTGGTAGTGATCACGACATGGTATTGATGACGCTCAAGCTTAAACTCAAAAAGAACTATAATCAAAACAGATGTTCTCAGTTAAGATTCAATTTAGACAAATTGAAAGATCCAGAAATCGCGGGAATCTTTGAGGCAACTGTTGGAGGAAAATTCGCAGCTCTCAACTTTTTGGAGGATGATATCAACTCAATCACAGAGAACATGAAAGACGTGCTCATTGAATCAGCAACAGAAATACTTGGTAAAAGAAAGAAAATAAACAAACCATGGGTTACAGATGAAATTCTGAAGTTATGTGATACACGGCGGGAAATGAAAAAGGTTAAGAAAGAGGTTCCTGAAGCAGCATGGCAATACAGTATGGTGAATAAAAATATTAGAAAGAAAATGAAACAGGCCAAAGAAAAATGGGTAGCTGATCAATGTGAGTCCATTAATACGGGGCTAATAAAAGGTAACAGCAAGGCAGTTTTTTGACACATTAAGAAGACTATCAAAAGCCCAACAGCCCAGGGTAACTGTCATAGAAGATAGCAATGGGGCTCTGCTCAATGAAAAAAACAGCTGTAATGAGAAGGTGGACAGAATATTGTAAAGAATTATATAACTGTAAACTTGACACTGACTTAGGCATATTAAACAACATTAAGTGCGAAAACAGAGAACTCGGAAATGCAGCAATACTACGGGAAGAAGTGGAAGAGGCTATATGTTCGATGAAAGGAGGGAAGTCACCGGGTGTGGATAATATACCAGCAGAGCTCTTGAAATATGGAGGACCAGATATAGTAAAAATCATGACAACAATTTGCCAGAAGATATGGAGTACAAAAAAATGGCCAAAAGAATGGACGCAGTCATTAGTAATACCGCTTCCAAAGAAAGGAAATATAAAAATGTGCAAGAACTACAGAACCATTAGCCTTATTAGTCATCCAAGTAAGGTGATGTTAAAGATACTTTTGAACAGAATAAAACAGAAATCAGAAGAAATCTTGTCAGAGGAACAGGCTGGCTTTAGACCAAAAAGAAGTACCTCAGAACAAATCTTCAATATTAGATTACTGATCGAAAAACATCTCCAGCATCAACATGATTTATACCATAACTTCATCGATTTCATAAAAGCCTTCGATCGAGTCTGGCATGAAGGTTTATGGCAAATAATGAGAAAATTCAATTTTGATACCAACATCATAGATATCATTGAAGCACTATACAAGGACGCAAGCAGTGCTGTTTTTGCAAGCAATGACATTGGAGAATTTTTCAAAACAACTGTAGGAGTTCGCCAGGGATGTATCCTGTCACCAGTGCTCTTTAACATTTATCTAGAACATATTATGCAGGAGGCTCTCTACGATTATGAATCAACCATATCGATTGGAGGCCGACCTCTGTGTAATCTACGTTTTGCTGATGATATTGATCTGATAGCTGGAACAGAATCAGAACTTCAAGACCTTACCTCTAGACTGGAGAAAGTAACAAGAACATATGGGGTGGAAATTAATATAGAAAAAAGCAAGATATTGGTGAATAGCCATAAGAAACATGTTCCGACCAACATTACGTTAAATGGGCAAACGTTAGAAGAAGTTAACACCTTTAAATATCTCGGGTCCACTATATGTAGTGATGGAAGATCAAATAAAGAAATCAAGACAAGACTTGAGATGGCCTCAGCTGCCATGACAAGGTTGAATGTGATCTGGAAAAGTAACATCAGTTTTCCTGTGAAGATCAAATTATACAAATCACTTGTATTATCTATTCTCTTGTATGGGTGTGAGGGCTGGACACTCACTGCAGATACGGAGCGAAGGATTCAGGCTTTCGAGCATAAATGTTATAGAAGAATTTTGCGCATTTGCTATAAAGAGCACAAAACAAATGTCTATGTTAGAGAGAAGATAAACACCTATGCAGGCCATCAAGAACCACTTTTGTCAATAGTGAAACGTCGAAAGCTTGCCTGGTTTGGGCATGTAACTCGTCATGACTCCCTTTCGAAAACGATCCTCCAGGGAACAGTCGAAGGTACACGGAGAAGAGGAAGGCAAAGAAAATCCTGGGCTGATAACATCAAAGAATGGGCAGGACACGGTTTCTCCACACTTGTACGCATTGCTGAGAATAGAGAGCAGTGGAGGACCCTGTCTGCTGATGCTTCCACCATGGCACCCCTACGACCCATGACGGGTTATGGGTTGAGATGAGATGATATATATATATATATATATATATATATATATATATATATATATATATATATATATATATATATATATATATATATATATATATATATATATATATATATATATATATACGAGGCGTGTTCAAATGAAACCCGACCGTGCTGCGCCAAGTGGACATTCGTAGGAGGAGCAAGATGACGTCACATCTGACGTAATAAACACATACGAATGTACAAGTGTGTAAGTGTTCATTCTCCTAGTATTCATTGGTTGTGCTGCAGACCGTTAAAATAATGGCCGGTGTGATAAGGAATCCGTCCAAGGTCGATCAGCGAGCGGTGATTCAGTTCCCAACAGCCGAAGGATGTCGACCAGTCGACATTCATCTCCGAATGAAAGCAGTGTATGTTGACAAAAGTGTGTCTAAGACTACAGTGAAATACTGGGCACGAATGTTTCGAGAAGGACGTCAGTTAACGCAAAATCTTCCGCGGCCAGGTCAGGTGCATATTGCTGCGACAGAAGAAGCCATCACCGAGATTGATGCAGCAATACGGATGGACCGTCGTCGGAGCTTACGTTCGCTAGCAGAGGAATTCGCTGTGTCTCTTGTGACAGTTCAAATGGTGGTTAGGAAGAAACTGAAGTATCGAAAGGTGTGTTCACAATGGTTCCCACGGATGCTGACCGATCACCATAAGGAAGAACGCATGGGGTGGAGTTTGAACCACCTGCTGCGTTACGAAGAGGAGGGTGATGCATTTCTGTTGCTCATAGTGGCAGGCGATGAGTCGTGGTGCCACCACTTTGAGCCATGCAGCAAATCAGCGAGCATGCAATGGAAACATCCCGAATCACCAAAACGCAAAAAATTCAAGTCACAGATTTCCGCCGGTAAAGTTATGCTGACCGCATTTTTTGACCATGAAGGGCTTCTATTGGTAGACTTTAAAGAGCCTGGCGTGAACATCAATGCCATCCGCTACAAAGACACATTAGACAACCTGAATACAGCCATCAAGAATAAACGACCTGGCATGCTTTCGCATGGTGTGATTCTGTTGCACGACAATGCTCGTCCACATGTTGAGAACATTGTGCAGGATGCGTTAGCAAGGAAAAGGTGGGAAGTTCTGCCACACCCAGCCTACAGCCCCGATCTGTCACCATGTGACTTTCATGTGTTCGGGCCCTTAAAAAAATCTCTGAAGGGACAACGATTCGACTCCGATGCAGACGTCAGGGCCTCGGTGACCAAATGGTTCAATAAGCAACCAAAGTCATTTTTCTCAGACGGCATCCGCCGTCTACCCAAGCAGTGGGATGCGTGTCTGAATGCCTATGTAGACTATTTCTAAAGAACCCCAGTGGGTACTTGCTTCATAACAATTGCTGTATTTAATTCTACTACTCTGTTGCCACTCTGGTAACTCCAAGCCAGAAATACCGCAAGGGCACAAGACAAACTTAATCGGAAGACTAAACAGTAGAAAACAAGGAAAAAAGAAGGAAAAGATGAAAGTTAGTTTCAATAATATACAACAACGTAACAACTAGAAGTGTTCATAAATTGTTGTCACTGAAAAAAAAAAAACAGGACAGCGCACAGTGAACGACAGTTGTCTAATAACAAAACAGCGGTGCACAATTATTGAATATGTCTTTCTCAGAGACCAGCAGTGTAGGAAGAAAATGAGGATGAAGTTGACAACACATCAAGACAGCATTAATTGAAATTATTTGAAAGAAATTCATATTTAAAATAAAGAATTTATTTGTAAGGTATCATCTAAGCAATTCCAACCGCTAGAATCTTACACAATGAGGTTAGAAAGAAAAAAAAAAAAAACTACAACCACACCCAGCAATAAAACAACTGTAACAACACACATGTTCCAACTATATACTCTAATAATACTAAATAATAAACAATCATAACGACCACCGCAATAACAGAAATTATTAAGCAGCAACCATCGCCTTATTATTTAAGTTTTACTTTGATACACTGCGACTTACGCCTTTTACAGATGCCAGTTCCTTCTTCTTTGAAACCAGACTCACAGAAACAGATGTTCCTGCCAGCCAAGCACTCAGAATTGGCGATATGAATCGAACAATCCTCGTCTACCTGGCATGGATCCCTCAGCTTTCTGCCTTCACATCTGGTACCATCTGAGTAGAAAATTCCAGACATAAAATGGATCTAAGTGACAATTACAACAGAAATAGAAAAAACAGAAGATCGAGATAACAGTTAACAGAAAAAACAATTGTCACGTCTAGTACAGATTTTCAGTTCTCCAAACATGATAAACGCCACGTTTAATTACGTTTATCACGTTTGGAGACTTGAAAATCTGTACCAGACGTGACAATTGTTTTGCTGTTAACTATTATCTCGAACTTCTTTCTTTAATTCCCGGGGGTCTCAGGAGAGTCAAAGAAAGAATAGACCTCATGCACCCTTAGGAATGTCGTATAATATGACCTATATGAGGTTGTGTATGAGGTTGTGTATGAGGCTGGCAACCTCATCATGTAAAGCAAATTGCTACCCAGACAACAGCTGCAGGAGCTTGTGAATGATTGGTCCAGGCTTTTTGTAAAGGGGCCAGCTGCAATGGTGGTTCCATGCTCCATAAGGAGCGCAAAGGAAAATGATAATGAAGAAGAGTGATAAACACAGATACACACAGATACACACAGATAGATACACACAGATACTTACAGATACACAAAGATACACACAGATAAACACAGATACACACAGATACACACAGATCAGATACACACAGATACTTACAGATACACACAGATACACACAGATACACACAGATACACACAGATACACACAGATACTTACAGATACACAAAGATACACACAGATAAACACAGATACACACAGATACACACAGATACACACAGATACACACAGATACACACAGATACACACATATAAACACAGATACACACAGATACACACAGATACACACAGGTACACACATGTACACACAGATACTCACAGATACTCACAGATACACAGATACATACATATACTCACAGATACCCACATATACACACAGATACTCGCAGATGCTCACAGATACACACATATACTCACTGACACAAACAGATTGTGGTGAAGTGGGAAGTTATAAATACTTATAGGGAACTTAGTGTACTGACTGAGATCAGCTGTGAAGGTATCTATATCTATTAAGAGTAGTGTATTATAGATAACCTTACTTGCTACCACATATCTATATATCTCAGTCAGAATTATTCTGGAATAGTGTGATGCTACGTTTTATGTGTCTAGGGTATGAGTATGGTGAAGTGTAAGTCACAACAACAGACAGATAAACAATTTAATTTAATCCACTACTCTTGACAACACTGTGACACTCACATACATATAACACTCTACAAAGATATCTTAAAAGAGTCACTAATAAACTTTCAAATAACAATATGTATTCATTACTGGCATGAATGAATATGTGTCCTGATTCAACTACAAGGGAACCAGGAATCACAATCAATTTAAATTACAAGTTATGTACAGAATGTATTTAATATGTATATTGTAGTGACATATATTATTACAAATGTTCTATGTGTGTCAGTTGTGTAGTAGTAAAATGAGGTAATACTGGTTTTGTTTTGTTCAAGCTCTGTTGGTATTTGTCATCATGACTTCAATAGTTTGTCTTTAGGGACCAGTATTGGAGATGTTCACAGTTCCTGATTTTAAGACAAGTAAATTCCCCTCTGAATAGTATTTTTATTAAGTTATTTCAAGATGAGGGGACATAATGTTGAGCTCAGCTGGCCAACTCTGCTTATCTTGAGTGATGGCGGCAGGAGAGGACTCCTCTGCTCGAATTCTCTTCTGGGCTCTGGAGACACCTCACTGATAGCTAAAAGGACCAAGGAGTATGCTGTCCGACTCTGGATTCAGCAAATCTCTGACCAGATACTGCTCAGTACCATCAAGACCACTGTCCCACAATTTCATGGAAATAAACACAGATACGTTGATTAGCAATGAATTCTGGCACAAACTGGCACAAATTCCGTTCTGCCTATGTTCCAGGCTTTTATTTTAGCAAAAAATGTGAGCTGGCTTCAACGTACTGTCGCTTTATCAAGCTTATTTGAATTAGTGGTCTCGAACTAACGCTCCCAAGTGTGTATATCAGCGAGACTGGCCAATGAGCCACGTTTCGACAAGTGTTTGAAAAAATGTTATCTTTTCCCGTCTCCCCTAACAACCAAGATAGTATTTATAGCCCGACCAATCGTGGTTAGGCTTTCATTTGTTGCGCTCCAATCAATTTGGAGTTTACATGGTAGGCTATTTCTGTAACGTAAAGTTTTTTCAAACACGTTAAAAAAAAATCTTATGAGCAGAAATGATTTTATGCTGTCAGGCACCCCCAATATTTTATTTTATTTTGGGTATAATTTATTAATTCCTGGACTATTTGCGTAACGTTTTACATATTATTTGTCAGCAAACCCTAAGGAACCCAAAAATACTAATTTAAAGGAGCTACGTGGCTGCGTTCAAAATATGCAATTTCTTCTATCTCCTGTTTAGAAGATGTGCTGTCTGGGTACTGTTATGTGTTCAATCGTAAACCCATATAATGTTTTCTTTTCTAATAAGAGTCTGTTATGATTTATAAACCTAACTCTGGGAAAGGGTAGTGTATTTTATCACTGTCCGTCTGAAAAAAAAATTAGTGCATGTAGACTTACACGCGTGATGGTAGTAATTGTGTATCGCGCGAAGCGGGTTTAGTGTTCGGCTTTCTGCCTCTCCCTTCTCTTTTTATCCCTTTAGTCCATCTGTTCGTTCGTTTTGGTAACGCAGTATAATTAATGTTAGGGTTAATTTAGGTCATTACGCAGTACGTCTCAATGCTTTTTCCAAGAAATACAGCACACGTTTCATTGAAGAAGGCGGGTAATAATACAGTAAGCTTTACTATCAACGTGAAAGCGTTACAATTTGCAGACGAAGCAGAAAACAAGGGGGATTTCGAGTACATTCTTTGTGATAGCACTGTCATTTTACCATTGCTCTTTTCTTTATTATATGTATTTATTAGGCTTATATTTAATTGATAATTTATATATGTGGATTAGAATATTCCAGGACACTTCCGCTCTTAAAACAGACATTATATGTCAGTCCTTTATTCTATATACACATAGAGAAATTTATTATTATTTCTGGGGTTTACGGTGATTCTCATCACACGGATGGCGGCTTAAAAAATCCGCTCCCAGATTGGTTTTTTCCAGATATATATTCAATGCTAAAATTATATGGAGCCAGAAGCAAAGACCATCGGAGTAACCTAGAGTTCTCATGCTTAGCCTGTGCTAAAAAAACGATAAAGGTTTGTGGTCAGTTTGCAACTTAAATGCCTTCCCATATAGATAAATATTGAATTTCTTTATTGCCCATATTACTGCAAGACATTCTTTTTCGCTAGTTGAGTAGTTGATTTCAGCTTTATTCAACTTTCTGCTAGCATATGCCACTGGGCTTAATTCCCCATCCAATGCATCTGATTTCTGTAGTAAAGTTGCACCTAGCCCAATATTACTTGCATCCGTCCTTACTATGAATTCTTGACTTAAGTCAGGTAATTTCAAAATGGGTTTACTTGTGAGCTTTTCCTTCAATTCTTGGTAAGTCATTTCACATTGTGGTGTCCATGTAATGCGATCTGGAAGTCCTTTACGTGTCAATTCCGTTAAAGGGACACATATGGAATTAAAGTTTTTGATATACTTCTGGTAGAAACCACATAATGAGACAAAGGATCTCACGTCCTTCTTGGTTTGTGGTCTCGGGGCTTTCTGTAGTTTCTCTAAATTCTTTGGGTCAGGGGTCATGTTTCCCTGATAAACTGTGTGTCCCAAAAATTCCAATTCTTTACATCCAACGCAACATTTGGTTGGTCGGGCTGTTAAATTTGCCTCCCTAAGTCGATCAAACAGCATGTTCAGAGAGTCAATGTGTTTCCTCAAATGTTTTCTGTTGCTATAAGGATATCATCCATAAAAATTTGTTTATACAGGGATTATTCAGAGGATCCAATAATTTTTTTTTCTCATCATTCTAGAGAAGACACTAGGCGCATTCTTCAATCCAAATGGCAATCTATTAAACTCATAGTGTCCTTCTGAGGTACTAAAAGCTAGGTATGGTCTAACCTCAGGCTTTACTGGAATCTGATAGTATCCTTTACTCAGATCCACTTTTGAGAAATATTTAGCTTTATTTAGTCTGGCAAACAGCTGATTTGTATCCGGCAATGGATCCACCTGTCCTTCTGTAATAGCATTCAGTCTCCTGTAATCTATACAGAGTCTATGTTCTCCAGAGGGCTTCCTTAAGAGTACAACACCGGAACTATACGAAGACTCACTGTGCGAAATAATTCCTTCCTTCAACAGATAGTCTATCTCTTCCTTCAAAGCTTTTTCCTTAGCAAACGGAATCGAATATGGTTTCATACAGACAGGTGTGGAGTCTATTAATTTCATATCATATTCCAATAGGTTTGTATGCCCTGGTCGGTCTGTTAACACCTCTACATGATTCTTTAGAACCTGTTGCACTCTCTCTTTCTGAGTTTTCGTTAAATGTGTACTGATTTTCACCTGTGCTGCTGTCTCACAGGGGTGTAATGGATATTCAAATGATGAAAGTGGTTCCTTTTTCATCTCCATGGCGATGGACAAGGTCAACAAGTGTGTCTCTTCCTGATGTTCTCTTTCCAAATATTTCTTCAGGAGATTCACATGATAGATTTTTTTCTTTCCCCTTCTTATCTATCTTATAATTTGTTCTAGACACCTTCTCTAGAACTGTATATGGACCCTGCCATCCAATTTGTAACTTATTCTGACTCCCGGGCAAAAGAAGCAGTACCTTCTCTCCCACAGCCAAATTTCTGTCTTTCGCCTTCCTGTTATAATAGGCAGCATGTTTCTTCCTGGCTTGTTTCAAATTTTCATTGGCAAGTTTCCAGCCAGTTTTTAACCGAGTGGTCAGCTCATTCACATATTGGTATGAAGATGTAATGTTTTTCCTCTGCCTTTTCATCAGTCCACGTTCTTAACAAAGCTACATATGGACCTTTAATTGTGTGGACCTATTTGTCCATGCACCGGTATGGTCTCTTCCACTTGAAGCTTTATAGTGATGATTTTTCCTCCCAGAATTATCATTCACAAAACGACCGCTACCAATTCTTTTGGGGCTTTCTCCCCTCTTAAAATTCTTGATGAGAGATTTCCTCCCTACATCCTCTTCCTCCAGTTTGTTTAAGTCCGATTGAGGGATTGTCGGCTTATCCTGGGGTAAGACATCCTTTTGCACTCTCCGCATAGTGGCCATTGTAAAACAGTTAAGTGAAGCTTGTCCGTGAAAAGGGGCTTCCCATTCCATTTGGTCCACTTTATCAAATCTATATCTCTTTTTATTATCAGGCCTAATTTTGCCTCGTGGCGTGTCCAGGTCCTGATCCATGTTCCCACTTGTGGGTGTTCCCTCATGTGCTATGCTACACCTTTCTACAAAGTTCTCAATGTCCCATCTTGCTTTGGGCCAATAATAATTGTGAGCCACCTTTTGAATGATGGTACCTATTTTCTCATGGTCCCCATCTGGTTTCACATGTAGGCTCCTTATTAAGTCTGTCCTGTATCTTTTTGGAAGAACCAGCTGTCCGTGACCATTGGATCTAGTTCCAGTCTTCCTATACATCAACTTGTTTTTCATGTAAAAATCTCCTTTGCCTGGAGTTGTATGACAAGTTGACAATTTTCTGAAACAAGGCTTGAGTGTTTTATCCCCAGCCTGTGCCTTCCTCATCTCTTCTGGAGTGGTATCCAACATAATATCCTCCTCCTGTCTTGAGGTCGACCTGACCTGAAGGGTTGCCATATACACAGGTTTCCTTCTGCAACGGTCAGTGTCATGATTGTCCATCTGACAATTCTTACACCACCTTTTTCCTTGGTTGAAAGATTTTCTTTCATCATATTTCCTTTCATCGAATTGTGGGAATTTATTTTTATTGTCATACCGTGGCCTATCAAATTGGTGCTTACCTTTATTTTGATCCTTAGGATCAAATTTATTAACGTTCTGTGGTGCCCTAAAGTTGTCCACCTGTTTCTTTTTATTACCTGTTACCTCTGCTTGAGCTGCTTGATACCTTTCAGCAACATTTAGCAACTCACCCAGCCTCTCTGCACCTTGTTCCATGAGAAACTTTCTCAGGTCTGGAGCCATGGACTCTCTTAGTTGCTCTATAAGGACCATTTCCTTAAGATCTTGGGTTTTCCCCAGAGAAGTCCATTTCTCCAAGTATGTCTCTATTCGTGCAGAGAACTGGTGATAGGTTTCACCTGACAGTAGTTTAGCATTCCCAAATTTTTTCCTGTAAAACTCTGCATTCTTTTTATACCTTAACAAAAGAGCCTGCTTTAGCATGTCATAATTTTCCTGATCACCTCTGCTCATTTTTGCAAAAACTTCATAAGCTGCCCCACGAAGTCCCTGAGATAACTTTAAGCTCCACCTTTCTCTCTCCAACCCATACGTGGTAGCTAATAGTTCGTACCTATTTATATAGCTCTCAATATCATCGTCTTTCTCAACAAAATGATCTAAATGAAAATTCATAGCTGAGATTGAGGCTCCTTGAGTAACCGTAGCATCAGAGGCAAAAGGACTGGCACCATTTTCAGGAGCATGGCCTTGAAACTCAAACTCCCTTAGTCGTTAACTCATGTTCCCTTTGTAATCTCTTCTCCTCCTTTTCTGCTTCCCTCTCTGCAGCTAATCTCTTCTCTTCTCTTTCTGCAGCTTGTCTTCTTTCCTCGGCTTCCAATGCTTTAGCCTCTTTGTCAGCCTCAATCTGCAACCTCTTAGTCTCAGCCTCAGCTTGCAACCTCTTAATTTCCCTTTCAGCCTCTAACCTTCTTTCGGCTTCTTTTTCTAATCTTCTTTCTTCGCGTTCAATAAATTTGTCACATTCCGTTGTGACATAGGCAACCATAACTTGCCCATCTAATCCTAACTCTTTTGCAGTCTGAACCGCAGCAGATCGAAATTTGGCCAGGTCCGCCATTGTCTATTATGTAAATTTATACAATGTCTAACCAACAATTCAATCTCTAATGGACAACACAGGCACCGTGAGCTCAACCTTATTTAACTCCACCCAAGGATACCTTTTAATTCTTATATTCCCTGAAGTGAATTACCCCCAATATTTTTAATAGTTAAAGATTCAAAATCCCAAGAGCGAGACCCCAATATATGTGGTGAAGTGGGTGTTATAAATACTTATAGGGAACTTAGTGTACTGACTGAGATCAGCTGTGAAGGTATCTATATCTATTAAGAGTAGTGTATTATAGATAACCTTACTTGCTACCACATATCTATATATCTCAGTCAGAATTATTCTGGAATAGTGTGATGCTACGTTTATTGTGTCTAGGGTATGAGTATGGTGAAGTGTAAGTCACAACAACAGACAGATAAACAATTTAATTTAATCCACTACTCTTGACAACACTGTGACACTCACATACATATAACACTCTACAAAGATATCTTAAAAGAGTCACTAATAAACTTTCAAATAACAATATGTATTCATTACTGGCATGAATGAATATGTGTCCTGATTCAACTACAAGGGAACCAGGAATCACAATCAATTTAAATTACAAGTTATGTACAGAATGTATTTAATATGTATATTGTAGTGACATATATTAGTACAAATGTTCTATGTGTGTCAGTTGTGTAGTAGTAAAATGAGGTAATACTGGTTTTGTTTTGTTCAAGCTCTGTTGGTATTTGTCATCATGACTTCAATAGTTTGTCTTTAGGGACCAGTATTGGAGATGTTCACAGTTCCTGATTTTAAGACAAGTAAATTCCCCTCTGAATAGTATTTTTATTAAGTTATTTCAAGATGAGGGGACATAATGTTGAGCTCAGCTGGCCAACTCTGCTTATCTTGAGTGATGGCGGCAGGAGAGGACTCCTCTGCTCGAATTCTCTTCTGGGCTCTGGAGACACCTCACTGATAGCTAAAAGGACCAAGGAGTATGCTGTCCGACTCTGGATTCAGCAAATCTCTGCCCAGGTACTGCTCAGTACATCAAGACCACTGTCCCACAATTTCATGGAAATAAACACAGATACGTTGATTAGCAATGAATTCTGGCACAAACTGGCACAAATTCCGTTCTGCCTATGTTCCAGGCTTTTATTTTAGCAAAAATGTGAGCTGGCTTCAACGTACTGTCGCTTTATCAAGCTTATTTGAATTAGTGGTCTCGAACTAACGCTCCCAAGTGTGTATATCAGCGAGACTGGCCAATGAGCCACGTTTCGACAAGTGTTTGAAAAAATGTTATCTTTTCCCGTCTCCCCTAACAACCAAGATAGTATTTATAGCCCGACCAATCGTGGTTAGGCTTTCATTTGTTGCGCTCCAATCAATTTGAAGTTTACATTGTAGGCTATTTCTGTAACGTAAATTTTTTCAAACACGTTAAAAAAAAATCTTATGAGCAGAAATGATTTTATGCTGTCAGGCACCCCCAATATTTTATTTTGGGTATAATTTATTAATTCCTGGACTATTTGCGTAACGTTTTACATATTATTTGTCAGCAAACCCTAAGAAACCCAAAAATACTAATTTAAAGGAGCTACGTGGCTGCGTTCAAAATATGCAATTTCTTCTATCTCCTGTTTAGAAGATGTGCTGTCTGGGTACTGTTATGTGTTCAAACGTAAACCCATATAATGTTGTCTTTTCTAATAAGAGTCTGTTATGATTTATAAACCTAACTCTGGGAAAGGGTAGTGTATTTTATCACTGTCCGTCTGAAAAAAAATTAGTGCATGTAGACTTACACGCGTGATGGTAGTAATTGTGTATCGCGCGAAGCGGGTTTAGTGTTCGGCTTTCTGCCTCTCCCTTCT
Source organism: Oreohelix idahoensis (assembly GCA_024509875.1). Classification (NCBI taxonomy): domain Eukaryota; kingdom Metazoa; phylum Mollusca; class Gastropoda; order Stylommatophora; family Oreohelicidae; genus Oreohelix; species Oreohelix idahoensis. Next base: position 46,183 of record JAMPIV010022383.1, read on the forward strand.
CTTTTTATCCCTTTAGTCCATCTGTTCGTTCGTTTTGGTAACGCAGTATAATTAATGTTAGGGTTAATTTAGGTCATTACGCAGTACGTCTCAATGCTTTTCCAAGAAATACAGCACACGTTTCATTGAAGAAGGCGGGTAATAATACAGTAAGCTTTACTATCAACGTGAAAGCGTTACAATTTGCAGACGAAGCAGAAAACAAGGGGGATTTCGAGTACATTCTTTGTGATAGCACTGTCATTTTACCATTGCTCTTTTCTTTATTATATGTATTTATTAGGCTTTATATTTAATTGATAATTTATATATGTGGATTAGAATATTCCATGACACAGATATACACAAATACTCACAGATACACACAAATACTCACAAATACACACAGACACACACAGATACTCACACATACACACAGATACTCACAGATGCACACATATACACACAGATACACAAATATGCTCACATATACACAAAGATACACACAGTTACTCACATATACACACAGATACACACATACACTCACAGATACACACAGATACTCACTTATTCATTCACAACCCTCTACCTCCCCAAAGAAAATACGTTTTCAACAAACTCATTCCACGCTCTCTCCCGTCCTGTGTCATCAGACCCAGGCCTTTCCATGACGTCATTATCACTTTCATTCTGTCTTTAGTTATCTACTCTAAACGTTTTTCGGCCCTACTCTAACTGTCTTAAACTGGGCATTCCAGAACAAGGACTACCTTGTAGAGCTATCAATGTGTGTCCCAGCAATCGCCAATATTTTTTTTGCTCATCTTCTGCTTCTACTTCTTGTAGATCTATCAGTGTGTGTCCTGCTATCAATGTGTGTCCTGCTATCAGTGTGTGTCCTGCTATCAATGTGTGTCCTGCTATCAGTGTGTGTCCTGCTATCAGTGTGTGTCCTGCTATCAGTGTGTGTCCTGCTATCAGTGTGTGTCCTGTCCTTTGCCAGCGTCTTCTTCTTTTTCTTCTGCGTTTTCTTTTTCTTCATCTTCTTATTCTTATTCTCCTCCCCCTCCTTGTTGTTCTTCTTCTCCTTTTTCTTCTCCTCCGTATCCTCATCCTTCTCCTTATCTTTGTCCTCCTCATCCTTCTTCTCCTTATCTTTGTCCTCCTCATCCTTCTTCTCCTTATCTTTGTCCTCCTCATCCTTCTTCTCCTTATCTTTGTCCTCCTCATCCTTCTTCTCCTTATTTTTGTCCTCCTCATCCTTCTTCTCCTTATCTTTGTCCTCCTCATCCTTCTTCTCCTTATCTTTGTCCTCCTCATCCTTCTTCTCCTCTTCCTCATTCTTCCACTGCTTCTTCTCCTTCTTCTCCTCCTCTCCCCCTCTCTTTCCGCTCTTTCTCTCTCTCACGTGCCCGTCTAACAATTCACGTTTACAACAGTTTCAGTAGTTGATTGTCAACACTCCACGAAGTCCCTGCTAGTTTTATTAGTTCAGGGTCTGTCGCGGTCTAGTATTGTGCTGGGACTTATTAATGTGATTATTTAATGTTAGTCTGCTGTCAATATGTAATTCTAAAGTATCTAGAACTGTTTTATCCTGGCATCTCAGATCCACTCAGGTTCAATAAGAATTTCTGTTCCTTGTTTGACACTGTAAAAATTATATATGCTATTTTCATCTGGTTATTGTCGTAGCCATCGTTGTGTCCAGTTATGTAGGGTCTTCAAGGCTGTCTGCATCTTACTGTTTGCAGCTTTGATATTTTCTTCTGCTAATGCTAGGTTTTGTTTTGAAAAAAATGTTTATTCAGTTTGAGACGGGCACTGGAATATGAACAACTACTTCAAAATCGACATGTCCAATATGTTAACGATCTCTATAATCGAATCACCATCATTACTAATATATCTCTACTATTTTCATTACAATAAACGCATTACCACTTCTAATCTTGAGTAATTATAATGATAAATTCGTAAACCACAAAATAACAAACAAACAAAATAACTGTAGGACGAACATTTTACCTAAACTGTTGATGAAGCCTTTATGGCATAGGCATGTTCGCACCGAGCAATCATTCGTGGAATTCAAAGTGTCTGACACCGTTGTATTTGTGTCTAAAATACTAAGAATGGGACATCGCTGATTACATGGGCTGCCTTCGGGGGCTTCCTTACATGGACCACAAGTGCTGTTGGCAATCGCTGATACGCACTCATCTTTTGTCTCGCAAGTTTGGTCGCCAAGTTTCCGCCTAGCGCAAAATGGTTTGGAAAAGGCAGAGGTAAGTAACGAGGCCTCCAATTCATCTGGAAATGTTGCAACAAATGCAGGCAGACATTCACACCGTTGAGTTGTTGGGCTACAGAAGGAGTTGGGATTTGTTACGCTGCACTCTTCATCGGAAGCGCATGCGTCGTGGAGCCGTTTCTCTAAACAGGCGTCGAAGTTGCCGTTGGTGTAGTAACCGACGTTACAGGAGCAGGTGGTGCTGTTGTTGCATGAACTGTACGGCACCCATGAGTCGCAGTCATCATCGTTTCGGCAAGGCATACCTCCAAGCATCTTAAAGCTGCAGTACGTGTTGTCTATGGACCACAAGTGCGTGTCCTTACACGAACACATGTTATTCACACATTCGCTGTATCTGACGGAGTAGATACATTCCCCATCATTTGTACACGAATCTCCAAGATATCGAAAGAGACACTTATGACCGCTGTCGTGTAGATAATACTTTATTTCACATTTACAAAAACCCAGACCACTACAAACTGTGTTGTTAAAATCCTCAAGGCAGTCCTCTGTTGATTTACATTTTGTCTCTTCTAAAATTTTTTCTATACACTGACTAGACCCTTCTGATGAGGTGAATCCCCTGATGCAGGTACATAAGTTGTTTTTACAAAATGAGTTCGCTACAAAGCAGTCATTGTCTGATTGACATCTGCTTCCTATGAGTAATGCATTACAGGAAGGCGGTTGATCGTTTCCGGCTTGTTCTTCCATATATCCTTCAGTGCAGGAACATACGCCCTCTACGCATGCGCTGTTATTCACGTGTCGACAATCGGTGTCGTTGCCGCATGCATCATGAAGCTGAATTAATTCACACATTTGATTATATTCGTTTGGTTTATACCCACTACCACACTGGCATCGTTTTTGATCGTTACATATACCACCTCGGAGGAAAGAGCAGTCAGCTGATTTGGAACATGGGTCACCTAATTGCATTTGGACACACCAGGAATTTCCAGTAGTAGTGTTATCCGTTTGTCTGTACCCTCTAGAACACGCACAACGTCTATTTTCACACACACTGGCTTCATTCCCGATATGATGACACTCCACATTTTTGGTACAGCTGTCTCCAAGACGACGCCGTCTGCAGTTATTGTCATCTTCTTTGATGAAGAGATTCGCGCATGCGCAGTTCTTTTTGAAACATCGGGTATTGTTCATAATATCACTACAGTCACTATGTTTGATACAATCATCACCCAGTTTTCTGGCCACACAGGAAACGCCTTTTAGAGTGTACCCACCAGGGCAACGACATATCCCAGCCACATTACACTCGCTATTGGCAATAGCCTTTGAGCAATCCGAATCTTTTTCGCATCTGTCACCAATCTTTCTGAGCACACAGTCTTTGAATTCCGTGTTCGGCCCGTATCCAGGTAAGCAAAGGCAGGTATCGTTTAGACATTGGCTGTTAGCTACTCCCACACAGTCTGTGTCATTGGAACATGTTTCCCCGACCTTTCGAAGCTGGCAGTAATGCCCTCTGTCTTTAAAACCAAGAATGCACGCGCAGACGCCTTCACTGCAATAGGTATTCTCTATGGACGTGCAGTTGTCATAGGTGCAAGAAATGTTCAGGCTGGATCCTAGGGAAGAGATAAATTTGGGGTGTTAAGAAGTAAGTGAAACATTTTTTTTTCTCAGGGATTCAGCTTTATTAATGTTACCAAATATACTAAACATTAAATAAATATTCCAAACATTTTATTGCACAAAACAATGATACCTGGTCACACACTTTTATTATGTGCATTATAATATTTTTTGTGTGTGTGTGCGCTTTTGGAAACAATTAAAAAAAAAAAAATTTCAAAGACTTTTTAGGTTTGGTTTCAAGGTCCATCTTTATTGAACCATGAGAACTACATAAGTGCTCCGATCTCCTCCCTTAGATCACACAAGGTGGATCAAAGCACAGTGCAAGATGATTCCAGTGTGTGTATACAGGAATCACACATTCTATAAATATTTTTGTGGTGGGTAGGTTTCTTAATTTTTAAATTTTTGCCAGGGCAGCGGCCGTATGGCTTACTCTTTACGATTTCCGACTGCCGAAGGATCTTTAACAAGTGCAACTAGCACACGAGACCTCCTATTTTTTTCCCTTATACGAGAAGGCTAGGCATCCGATCTCACTACCAGGAGATGACATCATTAGGAACCAATGGTTGTGAAAAATAATATTCATAAATTATATTCCCTGTGCTGAGAGCTTATCTGGTACATTTAGAATTAGATGCGAACGCCATACCTCTGAGCCACCCCCCCCCCCCCCCTAAAGAAGCCAAGGGTGAGTGGACCCCCGAAGACGTTTTAAAAACTGGTTTAATGATTTTAATTTATAACTAATATTAGTTTTTCAAAACGGTTCTCAATTCTGCCCGGTAACATTTTCCTTTGAATAAATTATACTTTGATAAGTGTAACACCTAATGTCAAGCTCACAAGACATTTGTTACATACTACAGTCGTGTTTAAAAAAAAAAAAGGCTCGCTGGCCTGGGTGTTTCAAGAAACACATTGATTTTTTTTTCTTTTTAAACTTACTCGAGGCGAGAATCTCCGGTTAGTATATCTAACCTGAGACTGATTTTTACGTGAGTATCCCTTTTTCCCTGTACAATGACAGTGTCCACTCGCCATTCATGCAGATACTCGCCATCTTCGAAGGGTACCCATTGATTTAATCGGCACATCGTCATTCACCATCAGATACAAAACACCATGTACATTTGCAGATGATTAGTTTTCGCAGGTCGGAACTTTAAAGACTAAAATGTACCAAGAAAGTGAGCTGCATGCAAAGTTTCAGCACTCTACGAAGAGTCATACAAATAACCACAAATGCGACATATACACGATGGGGTTTTGATCTTAAATAAACGTAAATAATAACGCCAAGATGTATATCCTTACATCTTGTAGTGGTGTATCTTCATGTGCACTTTGGCTTTTAGTATCAACATTTTTTTTTTTTAACAAACGCCTGCTCTTACTCGAGGCGAAATCTCAGGTTAGTATGTCTAACCTGAGACTGATTTTACGTGAGTATCCTATTTTACCTGTACGCTGACAAGTGTCCTCTCGCCATTCAGGCAGACACTCGCCGTCTTCGGAGTGAAAATCTTTTGTTTTTGCATTTTCGTCGCTGTTACAAAGGGGAAATAATCACTTGACTATTAAAAGACTTTACAAAACAGTTCTTATCTCCCTTATGTTTTGTGAATAGCGGAACTGTTTTGCCCAGAGTGAAGTGGACTTATAAGGTATTCTCCTCGAGGAAGGACAAAGTGACACAACTGTCGAGGTACTGTCACGTGCTGACCTTCAAAGCATGTATACACTGCTTAGACAGCGCAGACTATCTATCTTGGCCATGTCCGACGCATGGAAGACGGTCGTATCCCTAAAGATATCTTCCACAGAAGGCAAAAGAATAACCGGGGGACCGCAACAGAGGTTCAAAAATGTGTGCAAGAGAGACACGAAGGCGCTGGACATAAATCCTGCAATCTGGGAGGATGAAGCTGCCGATTGCACCAAGTGGCGATGCTCCCTACGGCACCACCTCAATGTGGGCGAAAAGAAGCTCTCACAACAAGCAGACTAGAAAAGAAACTCTCACAACAAGCAGACTAGAAAAGAAACTCTCACAACAAGCAGACTAGAAAAGAAACTCTCACAACAAGCAGACTAGAAAAGAACATGCAGAAAGGAACATCAGGGAAAAAAAAAACAGCTGAGGGCCGTCAACTCAGGTGCGCATCATTCCCACACACACACACACACACACACACACACACACACACACACACACACACACACACACACTAACAGGTGATACATAAACAGGAGCACTTTAACGCACATGCCAAGGGCGTGGTAAAATTACAAAACTTTAAAATATAAAAGTATAATACCTACTTACTTAGTCGTTTCTCTTCTACCTGGGTAGTACCTGCGTAGTACCTGGGCAGTAGAGGTTTGCCAGAGAGAGAGAGAGAGAGAGAGAGAGAGAGAGAGAGAGAGAGAGAGAGAGAGAGAGAGAGAGAGAGAGAGCGCCATACTATCCTATCGGCTGTCTTCCTCCTACCCCCGTTCCAATCTAGTTCTCAGTCCTTCAAAGATTGTCTAACGTTGTCCTTCCAGCGGACTCTGGGTCGTCCTGGATATCTGGATCCCTTTCTCTTAGTTTCCCATACTTGTCGTGGTAGCCGATCTTCTCTCATTCTGCAGACATGCCAAACCATCTTAGTTGGGACTGTTCTACTCGGGTCTGCCGGGGCTGTGTTTTGATTCCTTGGACTGGTTGCGGACCATGTCTCTTCTTGTTACTTCAAATATATAAAACTATATGCGTACTTATGACTGCCATGTGTTTGTGTGCGTGTATGTATATGTGAGTTTGATATATGGATTTAGTGCGAGTAGAAAAAAATATACGACAATATAACACACTTATTCAAGAAGTATTCTTCTTCTGCACACATTACCTTTTACACTGTCACACATACATAATAATTCCTACGTGTTCGATATTTTCTATAATTATAGGTAGTTAATAAATGTTGTCAACTTTATAGTTTTGTTTGTTTTAAAATTACTTTTTACTTAATTCAATACAGCTTAATGACGTCGGTAACGAATTAATTAGATTTCTATTCATTTTTATTCATTCATAACCCTCCACTCCCAAAGGAGCATAGGCCTTCAACAAACACATGCCAAGTCCTCTTGTCACGTGCCATCATCTCAAGTTCCTTCCACGTTCTCCTTATCATTTTCACCTCTGTTTCCAGGTGCCAAATCTGGAAGTTCTCCTAGAAGAAAGAAGGTTAGTCAGCAACACAGACTCGGCTTTCCCTGTGTTGCATCATACGCCTCCCTGCGAGAGGACCTTCCCCTGTCTTGGATGGCTGTGTTTTATTTTCTTTAATTGACTTGTCCATGTTTGTTGAAGTTTTTTTGTGGTTTAAATTTTTTACGGGATGGGGTAACCGGCCCCATGCCCGACCCTCCTTAGTCGCTTTCTACGACATGCTTGGCAGGGAACAGTGTTACTATTCTTTGCTCCCCTTTCGGGCCCCGGTAACACACGGGTATTCATTCTTATGGGAAATCAATTTTCGCTTAGCGCTCGATTTTTCAAGAACGAATTAACAACGCTCAGCGGGGGAATTGCTGTCTGTATAAGCATGGCAGGTCACGGCTTTCATGCTGATGATGTGCCGGTGCGTTATCGTGGCCGAAAACAGTGAGTAAAGAATAGCAACACTGTAGCGTGACCAGGCATGTCGTAGACGGCGATCAAAGAGGCTTGGCTACTCTACCCTGTAGAAACTTAACGCAAAAAATAAATTTAAAACAATCAAGAACAAGTATAATAAAGCTTCATTTTTTTAAATTTTTTAAAATAAAATTTTGCCTCGTTTTGGCGATGCGCATCCCGTTCAACCTAGCCGGTTATATTAGGGCGCATGTCCAAATATAAAAGACCGTAAGGTCTGGAGAATTAGTTATTTGCATAAAACTCAGCTATAAAAAAAAACAGAAGGTCCTTGTTGGTGTGAGGCTAGAGAACCCATCAGATAGAGGCGAAAGGACTCACTGACTCGTCTGCAATCTTCTAGGAAAAGCATCAGATTTGACCCTGGAATGTTTGTTTACGAAAACAAACAAGCGAAATTGGCACAGGTTGCAGCAGAAAGAGAAACTGAACTGACGTCTTAGGAATGCGAGAAAGAACATAGAAGGGGATAGAAAGTTTAAAAAAAAATATGTTACTAACATTACGAGGTAGCCACTCTTATGAAATCCCCCCCACGGTAAGAGTACAAAAAGTGAAAGCCGAACAACTTATATATGTATATATTTGTTGTTGTTGTTGCCATTTCATAAGGTGTCACTGTATAAGGACTTGGGGGGTCGTAGTGGCTAAGAGGTATGGTTTCCCTCTCCAATTATAAAGGTATAATTTATGGACATTTTTCTCAGAACCCGTGATCCTAATGATGTCATTCTCCCTCCTGATCTCCTGGGTAATGCGATTGGATGTCTAGCCTTCTCGGATAAGGGCAAAAAAATAGGAGGTCCCGTGTGCAAGTTGCGCACGTTAACAATCCCACGGCAGTTCGGCATCGTAAATAGTAAGCCATACGGCCGCTGCCATGTCAAACATTTAAAAATTAGGAAACATACCCACCACAGAAATATTTATAGAATATGTGATTCCTATATACAAACACTGGAATTCTCGCCGGTGCTACGGAGTTCGTGCACTGTGCTGAGATCCTCCTTGTGTGATCTAAGGGAGAAGATCGGAGCACTGATGGAGTTGTCCGTGTGCAATGAAGATAGTCTTTAAAACAAAACCAAACCCTATATCCTTTATAGCGCTCATTGCCGGTTTTAGATTAGGTGAGGCCTAAACTACAGAGAGCTGTGGAAGCCCTATTTGGCGATTGGTAACAGAGAATAAGGCCGTGTAACAACTGAACTTGGCAAGAATGCCGCCAAGATTCATAACAAATCTATGCGAGATGGTTGGAAGTGGTGTTTCATTAGATATTTAACATGTTTTGCTTTCAAGACATTTAGTATAGCAAAAAGTACTTCAAATTTGCACTCAGAGAAATAAACATTATATAAAGGTAAAGGATCCCGTTACACGCCCATTAAGGCATATTGGGTAAATGATGTTAGGCCCATATTTTCTCGACCATCGGCACACTAGGGTTGATGTGGTCAGCATCATGCCGGCCGCCTTAACCTTCCCAGAAGTTGCTGTGGTACCCAATTGGGGCTGGGTCGACCCAGGAGCCGTTTGCGGCCTAAAAAAATCCCACCTCATCTGGGGATCGAACCATGGACCACTGAGCTAGGAAGCCAGTGCACTAACCACTATGCTACCGCGGCTCCAAACATTATATACTTACTCATTTTATAAGAAAACTATTTCTATAACTTTATGTGGAGCTATGCCCCCCCACCACGCTACACACCGGTTGGAGAGGCCCCTAATTAACTGTGAGGCCCTAAGATATAGCTTGCTTAACTTATGCATAAACCTGGCCCTGGTAGCGCTTCTTCCTCAGCAGGTGTTCTTATCTGATGTCAACGTCTTTTCCCCACATACCGTTTCATGCTAAGTCTGGTTCTTCCATGAGTTCCACATTTGTCATCTTACCCTTTACACTCCTTTGTCTGATGTGACCCTCACCACTATTCCTATTCTATTTCTCCGTCGATCGCCTCCCCCTTTTCCAGTTTAAGAAAAATCAATTTACTTATTTTTTTCTTATGGTTTATTTATTTATTTCCAACTCATTCTGTCCTCTTCTATCTCCAGTGCTCATTCTGTCCTCTTCTATCTCCAGTGCTCATTCTGTCCTCTTCTATCTCCAGTGCTCATTATTATAACATTTGGGTAGTTTCTTGTTCAGTTTCGTTTCATAGCTTCTCAGTATCTACTGTTTACATCCGGTGGCAGCCATTTCATTTTCTTGTGGCGCGCTCTCCAGTCAGCAGACGTGTTAAGTCTTAGCCGCATTTAGGGAAGTACTCAGTTTTTATTTTTATTTCATTCTTATGTGTCCATCTTAACCCTCACTGGTTTTCCTTTCCCTGACAAAGGCCTTGTGGCCGCAACGTTGGCTATTTTCTTTATCTTTTGTCCTCGTACGATGAATCACCTTTTTCTTTGATTTTCTTTTCACACTCATCCATCGTGATCTTGTTATATCATTGTAATCACTTTATCCCACACAAACACCCCTTTATTCATCTCTCTAACCTCGGGAATGTCTATGTGTGTGTGTGTTGTTTATTCTCCAAAGACCGGAAGGACGTGACAGGACTAAAGGCCAAAGTCCTATACAGAGCCGAAGAGTAATTAAAGAATGAATTACTCCCCCTTCAATTACCAGAAGCAGGGAGATAATTGTCAGAAGAATAATGGAGATAACGAGGCGGATTTCTGTTTGTGTATGTGTGTGGTGTTGTGTGTTCACAGGGTGGTGCGTGTGCACGTGTGTGTGGCCACTGATGTGACACGTTGCAAGAATAAAGTCAATGACAGAACTAAAATGACGCCAGTTAAGTACTTGTCAGGGTAGATAGCGGGAACTGATGAAATGGAAAGATACATGTAAAACTGTTCACAGTGCGTATCAAAAGAATGATTTCTGAGGCATGTGTGGGCTGACAATACCATCATGTAAAATACATGGCTACTGGAACCACTGCTGCAAGAACATGTGAATGTTTGATGTTGGCGTCGTGGAAGGGGAGCAGCTACAGTGGTGGCTATATGCTCCATAAGGAGCGATAAGGAAAATGATGATGAGCTAATTACTTGTAGGAGCCTTTGAGGACACACAGAAGGAACTGGGCTACTGACTCCACAGGTAAGTAATAAGAGGCGGCAATTATGAGATTGTACATCGGGCTGGCAATCTTATCAAGTAAAACAAAAAAGTTGATATAGAAACTTCATTTGCACAAGTAAAAGAATGTTTTGTTCAGGTTTCCATCAAGGAGATTGGCTACAATGTTGGTTCCATTCACCATTTAACGTCACAAAAGTAAAAGAATGCTTTGTTCAGGTTTCCATCAAGGAGATTGGCTACAATGTTGGTTCCATTCACCATTTAACGTCACAAAAGTAAAAGAATGCTTTGTTCAGGCTTCCATCAAGGAGATTGGCTACAATGTTGGTTTCATTCACCATTTAACGTCACAAAAGTAAAAGAATGCTTTGTTCAGGTTTCCATCAAGGAGATTGGCTACAATGTTGGTTTCATTCACCATTTAACGTCACAAAAGTAAAAGAATGCTTTGTTCAGGTTTCCATCAAGGAGATTGGCTACAATGTTGGTTCCATTCACCATTTAACGTCACAAAAGTAAAAGAATGCTTTGTTCAGGCTTCCATCAAGGAGATTGGCTACAATGTTGGTTCCATTCACCATTTAACGTCACAAAAGTAAAAGAATGCTTTGTTCAGGCTTCCATCAAGGAGATTGGCTACAATGTTGGTTCCATTCACCATTTAACGTCACAAAAGTAAAAGAATGCTTTGTTCAGGCTTCCATCAAGGAGATTGGCTACAATGTTGGTTCCATTCACCATTTAACGTCACAAAAGTAAAAGAATGCTTTGTTCAGGCTTCCATCAAGGAGATTGGCTACAATGTTGGTTCCATTCACCATTTAACGTCACAAAAGTAAAAGAATGCTTTGTTCAGGCTTCCATCAAGGAGATTGGCTACAATGTTGGTTCCATTCACCATTTTAACGTCACAAAAGTAAAAGAATGCTTTGTTCAGGCTTCCATCAAGGAGATTGGCTACAATGTTGGTTCCATTCACCATTTAACGTCACAAAAGTAAAAGAATGCTTTGTTCAGGCTTCCATCAAGGAGATTGGCTACAATGTTGGTTCCATTCACCATTTAACGTCACAAAAGTAAAAGAATGCTTTGTTCAGGCTTCCATCAAGGAGATTGGCTACAATGTTGGTTCCATTCACCACTTAACGTCACAAAAGTAAAAGAATGTTTTGTTCAGGCTTCCATCAAGGAGATTGGCTACAATGTTGGTTCCATTCACCCCTTAACGTCACAAAAGTAAAAGAATGCTTTGTTCAGGCGTCCATCAAGGAGATTGGCTACAATGTTGGTTCCATTCACCACTTAACGTCACAAAAGTAAAAGAATGTTTTGTTCAGGCTTCCATCAAGGAGATTGGCTACAATGTTGGTTCCATTCACCATTTAACGTCACAAAAGTAAAAGAATGCTTTGTTCAGGCTTCCATCAAGGAGATTGGCTACAATGTTGGTTCCATTCACCACTTAACGTCACAAAAGTAAAAGAATGCTTTGTTCAGGTTTCCATCAAGGAGATTGGCTACAATGTTGGTTCCATTCACCACTTAACGTCACAAAAGTAAAAGAATGCTTTGTTCAGGTTTCCATCAAGGAGATTGGCTACAATGTTGGTTCCATTCACCACTTAACGTCACAAAAGTAAAAGAATGCTTTGTTCAGGTTTCCATCAAGGAGATTGGCTACAATGTTGGTTCCATTCACCACTTAACGTCACAAAAGTAAAAGAATGCTTTGTTCAGGTTTCCATCAAGGAGATTGGCTACAATGTTGGTTCCATTCACCACTTAACGTCACAAAAGTAAAAGAATGTTTTGTTCAGGCTTCCATCAAGGAGATTGGCTACAATGTTGGTTCCATTCACCACTTAACGTCACAAAAGTAAAAGAATGCTTTGTTCAGGCTTCCATCAAGGAGATTGGCTACAATGTTGGTTCCATTCACCACTTAACGTCACAAAAGTAAAAGAATGTTTTGTTCAGGCTTCCATCAAGGAGATTGGCTACAATGTTGGTTCCATTCACCACTTAACGTCACAAAAGTAAAAGAATGCTTTGTTCAGATTTCCATCAAGGAGATTGGCTACAATGTTGGTTCCATTCACCACTTAACGTCACAAAAGTAAAAGAATGCTTTGTTCAGGCTTCCATCAAGGAGATTGGCTAAAATGGTGGTTCCATTCACCACTTAACGTCACAAAAGTAAAAGAGTGTTTTGTTCAGGCTTCCATAAAGGAGATTGGCTACAATGTTGGTTCCATTCACCACTTAACGTCTCAAAAGTAAAAGAATGCTTTGTTCAGGCTTCCATCAAGGAGATTGGCTACAATGTTGGTTCTATTCACCACTTAACGTCACAAAAGTAAAAGAATGTTTTGTTCAGGATTCCGTCAAGGAGATTGGCTACAATGTTGGTTCCATTCACCAATTAACGTCACAAAAGTAAAAGAATGCTTTGTTCAGGCTTCCATCAAGGAGATTGGCTACAATGTTGGTTCCATTCACCACTTAACGTCACAAAAGTAAAAGAATGTTTTGTTCAGGCTTCCATCAAGGAGATTGGCTACAATGTTGGTTCCATTCACCACTTAACGTCACAAAAGTAAAAGAATGTTGTGTTCAGGCTTCCATCAAGGAGATTGGCTACAGTGTTCGGTCCATTCACCCCTTAACGTCACAAAAGTAAAAGAATGCTTTGTTCAGGCTTCCACCAAGGAGATTGGCTACAATGTTGGTTCCATTTACCCCTTAACGTCACAAAAGTAAAAGAATGTTTTGTTCAGGCTTCCATCAAGGAGACTGGCTACAGTGTTCGTTCCTTTCACCCCTTAACGTCACAAAAGTAAAAGAATGCTTTGTTCAGGCTTCCACCAAGGAGATTGGCTACAATGTTCGTTCCATTCACTACTTAACGTCACAAAAGTAAAAGAATGTTTTGTTCAGGCTTCCATCAAGGAGATTGGCTACAGTGTTCGTTCCATTCACCACTTAACGTCACAAAAGTAAAAGAATGCTTTGTTCAGGCTTCCACCAAGGAGATTGGCTACAATGTTGGTTCCATTCACCCCTTAACGTCACAAAAGTAAAAGAATGTTGTGTTCAGGCTTCCATCAAGGAGATTGGCTACAGTGTTCGGTCCATTCACCCCTTAACGTCACAAAAGTAAAAGAATGCTTTGTTCAGGCTTCCACCAAGGAGATTGGCTACAATGTTGGTTCCATTCACCCCTTAACGTCACAAAAGTAAAAGAATGTTTTGTTCAGGCTTCCATCAAGGAGATTGGCTACAGTGTTCGGTCCATTCACCCCTTAACGTCACAAAAGTAAAAGAATGCTTTGTTCAGGCTTCCACCAAGGAGATTGGCTACAATGTTCGTTCCATTCACTACTTAACGTCACAAAAGTAAAAGAATGTTTTGTTCAGGCTTCCATCAAGGAGATTGGCTACAGTGTTCGTTCCATTCACCACTTAACGTCACAAAAGTAAAAGAATGCTTTGTTCAGGCGTCCATCAAGGAGATTGGCTACAATGTTGGTTCCATTCACCCCTTAACGTCACAAAAGTAAAAGAATGTTGTGTTCAGGCTTCCATCAAGGAGATTGGCTACAGTGTTCGGTCCATTCACCCCTTAACGTCACAAAAGTAAAAGAATGCTTTGTTCAGGCTTCCACCAAGGAGATTGGCTACAATGTTGGTTCCATTCACCCCTTAACGTCACAAAAGTAAAAGAATGTTGTGTTCAGGCTTCCATCAAGGAGATTGGCTACAGTGTTCGGTCCATTCACCCCTTAACGTCACAAAAGTAAAAGAATGCTTTGTTCAGGCTTCCACCAAGGAGATTGGCTACAATGTTCGTTCCATTCACTACTTAACGTCACAAAAGTAAAAGAATGTTTTGTTCAGGCTTCCATCAAGGAGATTGGCTACAGTGTTCGTTCCATTCACCACTTAACGTCACAAAAGTAAAAGAATGTTTTGTTCAGGCTTCCATCAAGGAGATTGGCTACAATGTTGGTTCCATTCACTACTTAACGTCACAAAAGTAAAAGAATGTTTTGTTCAGGCTTCCATCAAGGAGATTGGCTACAGTGTTCGTTCCATTCACCACTTAACGTCACAAAAGTAAAAGAATGTTTTGTTCAGGCGTCCATCAAGGAGATTGGCTACAATGTTGGTTCCATTCACCATTTAACGTCACAAAAGTAAAAGAATGCTTTGTTCAGATTTCCATCAAGGAGATTGGCTACAATGTTGGTTCCATCAAAAGGAAGTTTTTGTTCAGGCTTCCATCAAGGAGATTGGCTACAATGTTGGTTCCATTCACCACTTAACGTCACAAAAGTAAAAGAATGTTGTGTTCAGGCGTCCATCAAGGAGATTGGCTACAGTGTTCGGTCCATTCACCCCTTAACGTCACAAAAGTAAAAGAATGCTTTGTTCAGGCTTCCACCAAGGAGATTGGCTACAATGGTGGTTCCATTCACCATTTAACGTCACAAAAGTAAAAGAATGTTTTGTTCAGGCTTCCACCAAGGAGATTGGCTACAATGTTGGTTCCATTCACCACTTAACGTCACAAAAGTAAAAGAATGCTTTGTTCAGGCTTCCATCAAGGAGATTGGCTACAATGTTGGTTCCATTCACCACTTAACGTCACAAAAGTAAAAGAATGTTGTGTTCAGGCTTCCATCAAGGAGATTGGCTACAATGTTGGTTCCATTCACCATTTAACGTCACAAAAGTAAAAGAATGTTTTGTTCAGGCTTCCATCAAGGAGATTGGTTACAATGTTGGTTCCATTCACCACTTAACGTCACAAAAGTAAAAGAATGCTTTGTTCAGGCTTCCATCAAGGAGATTGGCTACAATGTTGGTTCCATTCACCACTTAACGTCACAAAAGTAAAAGAATTCTTTGTTCAGGCTTCCATCAAGGAGATTGGCTACAATGCTGGTTCGAACCACAACTCAACGTCACTAAAGCGAGTCTTCCTTCTATCACATGGGAGTAATACCGCTTCTATCACATGGGAGTAATTACAAGATATTCAGAACAAGCGAGAACAATACTGCTTTGGCTGAGTATGTTAACTCTGTAATTCTGCCGACAATTTTGTGAAGGATTTAAGCACTTATTAATTTCAGCTCGTTCAAGCCCCGACCCCTGATTTACTCAGTGGAATTCTATTTTTCTAGTATAGCTCTGTTTAGAGCGTGTGTAGTAAGTCGACTGAGACAAACATGCAGTAACTTTAAAATGATTAAATCGAAGATAAATTTGTATAATTACTAAAAAACAAAATCTAATAATCACTTAAGTTTTAACAGTTGAAAAATGATTTGAATAGTTATGGATCAAGAAAAGTTATCATCACGGTCGTTATGGATTGTGACATGTTACAAGAAGTTCAAGTGGCAGCATAGATTTGAACTTAGCTGCCAGTGACGGTTCTGCTCCTTCTTATGGGTTGGTTCTTTTCACACTGCTCACGCTCGTCTCTGGTCAAGGTTGTCGGGTGTAGCTCGTTTCATAAAATTTCATGGATAGTCTACCAAGTGCGTCCTTCGTCTTAAAGCTTAGGCCACTGTTCTCTTCTTGTTCCAGAGATAGTACTTTCTGCTGGTACCACCAATAACTATGGTAACAGAATGTGACAGACGAACTCAGCTGACCCTGAATGATCCCAAAGTGTTGGATGATATAGTACGACCCTTTGTAACGACCCCTTCGGATAACATCAGTGCCCCCGAATATTGTGGTAACTTTTTGTCAAACGGGATTTCTTTTCCACCTGGACTCATTAGCATGCAACCTTTCCACGCAGATTGGCAACACGTATGCTGATTAATATGTGGACAGTTTATCTACCGTACATTCTGGTCATCGCATTGATTTAAGGAGAGGTTAAATCACGCCCACGGATATCCCCTGAGCAATCATATGCAGTTATGTTCATTAACTTGGCCCAGTGGGGGGCGGTGCCAGAATCAAACAGAAAGTAGCGGCACACGATCAAACAGGCCCTGAGGGATCTCAGGAAAGACTAGCGGCGCTATCAAAGGCAGTAGTGGTCCTTGAAACGAGCGACGCAAGTTTCCTGCCAGTATTTCGCATCTCGGTGTTAACCACCGAACCGACCGCAGTGGGAGTGAACGGGAAAGCCGAGCGGACGCAACGAGCGGAGATACGGAAGACCCGGGGCGGCATCTCTCTTTAGTCTGGCGGTCAGATCCCCGAAAGTCTCCTGAGATCTAAAAAGGTGTCAAATTCTAACATGTCCCCCCAATCTTGCATTCCAGTTAGATATATACAGACCACAAAGAAAGCCATTTTATCATTCGGTCGCCAGAGATTTAAGATTCACTAGCTATAGAAGAAATTCTGCTAGATTTCCATCTGAATTGGTGGCTACATTGGAGTGATTCCTTTTTCTGTGCACGGTATAATATATTTGTTAAAGTGATCAATGGTCTAGTGCTTTCATTTTATTTCACTGGATTGTGTGTTTATTTAAATCTATTAAATTAAACTCATCCCAAAAGTTCCAGTGGTAAATTTAATGATATATCTATTATAATCGCAAAGGAATTTATAATTAATTAAGTCTTAAAAATTTAGAATATTATTTTTTCATCCCGTGTCGAACTGTGTCAGTGCCATCCCATAGACTCCTTTTTATATAATAAAACACAAGGACTCTTAGGCTTCAAGTCCGGCGATAAGTGGGAATATTTGCTATCAGCTAACCTCGCTACATCTGGGGCGGGACATCGAAGCACCAGACATTTTCATATGTCAAGATTGTAATTGCTGTTTATATAATTCTATGGATTGTCTGATGCTGCAATCGGTAAGTGTGTGTGAGTATATGAGTGTGGGCCCTCACAAGCGTGCATGAATGAATGACAGGAGATTTAATTTTTGCAAACCATTTGTTAACTTGCCTACCGTTAATACCTTTTCTGTATACCCTGTATTGTTCCTTTAAGTGGGATATTTTGGTAACTCTGTTTAACCCCCACCCCCCCTCCTTTCATTTTCTTAGTAAAGGGAAGAACTATTGGGAATAACAGGATTTTTGTCTACCACCCCTACCTAATAGTGTAACACCTCTTCCAGAATAATTAAATCCACTGTTGGGTTACATTACCTATGTTCCTGATAACTATCTATCTTTGGACTGGGTTTATCTTTGTCTAATAAGTGAGAAGGGCTTAGTAGATACCAATCTTCTTCACCCCCCCCTCTCCACCTTGTTATTTGTATTTTCTGTACTTACGATATTTTTCTGTAACACATGATTATCGTTGTGATTGGTTTTAATGTTAATAAACAACATAAACTTATTTAGCACTTTGTTGGAATACCCAAAGCCCAAATTTCCCCTATCTGTTTAATATAGTTTGTATTCACGTGCGTCTGTGTGTTTGAAGCACCAAATCGGTGTGAGCGCAGGTGTGTGTCTGGAAACTGGCAAATAATTGTTTCACCAGGAGAGTTTGAAGAGAAGATTGAGAGGAACGATTTGTCGTAAATAAGTCTGTCCTTACTCTCCCCAGCACTCTGTGAAACAATTATTTACTCTCTAACCTTTTCTATCACTGAGCTTTCACCATCATTCTCCACTCTAAATAGGACCACTATTTCTAAGACTCTTTCTCTCAAAATAAATTTACGACACAGAATAAAACAAAATGCTCTTCTGAGTATGGCGTTTTCCACCCCATAGTTATGCGTTCCTAGCTTTCCATACCACCATCCCAATTAACTCAGAATTTCCCCTCGATGAGAATTAAATTTTAATCCCTCGGGATAAAACTTCATTTACATTTAAATAGAATAGCTTTAGCTTCACATGACATTTAAATGAAAGGATAATAATACAGATAGAGTCAGTTTACCTATACATCTCTACTGATTGAAAAGTGTTCACAATATAAATTGAATATGTTTTAATTTGTATTTACACTGATTGAAAAGTTTGAAACTTCCATTAACTTTAAAATGAATATTTTCACATAGACATTTACACTGGTTTAAAGCTTGAAAACTTACATTACTTTTAAAGTGAATATGTGTATATGGACATTTACATTGCTTTGAAAATGTAAGTATTATACTTGGAATGTACATCATTTCTTTCACCTTTCCCTCCCTGCTCTATATAGAACCTGGAACTACTTTATGCTTTTAGTTCTCTTTACGAAACTAGCAATAAAGCAATCACCAGTCCGTGCAGTGGTAGTTCATGAATCATCATTCTATACGCTGAGGTTGCCAGCCTCAAATGACTTTGACATCCACTAGCGAGTTTCACATATTAAAATTCACATGGTAATATATACATATATGTTAGTTCACATGTTAGTAATAAAATATGAAATGTAAGTCACAACTTACGCCAATCCTGTCTCACATACTTTTTGCTCAGAAGAATAAAAGAGACTTGAATTGGCCTCTTACACGCGTCTGGGGTGTCGTTAATTTAATAAATTCCCTCTCTGACTTCGTGTGTGGTCCTTCAGTTTCCTCAGTTCCGGTTTCCTTATTTAATATGAAAGAGATTTCCTGGGCTATGAAAGTCCGTCCAAAATTCTTTAATAAAAGGTGTCCGGTATGGGAAGAAGGGCTTCTGAAGTGTAATTCTTCAGTCTAGCAAGATCTGGTAACTTGGCGAGCGATTTCTAAAGTGAAATAGCTTGAGAAAGTAATGGTCAGATTATTATTCAATGCCTTCCCACGCATTACTTATGCGCGCCTCAAGGGATCAGCCAATCTAATTTGAATATGTTGCCTGACTCAGCAAATGCAAAATTTCAAACATTACTTTTCTGAAAATGGGCTGTACACATCCGCTTGCCCTTGGGTACAAACTTATGAACATGTCGGTAAACTCACATAACAACGTGTTCCCAATGTAACAATCATTACTTTTATCAGAAAGTAATCTCTCATCTGTTTCTGTCCATCAGTTTTCTCCCAGTATTCCAAGCTTTGGTGATGAGCGTACTCGCGTCTTATCAGTGATTAAGCACTGCGCTGAGGCGATTTACGTGTTTAACTGTGTACTGAAATCGGCTGCGCCCACGACAGCCAACATGGTTAGGTCGCTGCCACTCCTTGCAACATAGGGAAAAATTTATAACAACCAGACATGTCTACTTATCCCTGAGAAGGGTGTAAGAAGGAAAATACATAATATCTGCTACACATATGAGAAAAAGAAATGCGACAAATGAAAGCACACAATAAAATCAGTACCACAAATGTACCGATACTGCCGGAGTGAAAAAAAGATCGATAGGGCCTAACCATTCTGTTACAGTCAGCCTCTCCGATTAATTATGGTCAGCCTCTCATGTAACTAAGATCAGCCTCTCTGGTTAACTAAGGTCTATCTCTCCGGTTAACTAATGTCAGCCTCTCCTTCTTCGTACTTCTAAATACTCGTCTTCCATTAGATCTTCCATCTTTTGATTCGTCTTTCATTTCTATGTTTCTTTTCTCTTATGCGAGGGATACGCATTTCAACCCCATGTTGGATATTAACTGGGCATATAGTGTTCTTCATTGTGTATTGCATTTTACGTTGGTTATTTTTCTTCATAATCTTCATCTTTTGTCTAAAAATCCAATAAAAATTGTCAGCTTTCCACGAGCACAAGTTCTTATAAAAAGGTTTCACTAGCTTTGCCCTCAAACAAATGTAATTATCTGATTAACCGTCTAACGTATTAATGCCATTTTTTGCATACGATGTTATATTGGGTTAGACCCAACAAATATATACTTTATATCTGTGCATCTTGTCCAGTTCCCATAAACGGATGAAATCCTTTGATCTTTGTCGGCATACTAATTATTGTGTATCGAGAAAAGAAATTTTACCACTTCATGCACAGATTCTGTGAATTGATTAGGCATAGGCGTGTCTACTATTACAATAATGTGGCCATCACGTTTGCAATTGAATACTTGTTGAAGATGATTTCTTAAATGATCTGCATGCGAGATACTCGTGACATTGTTTGTCATTGACATTTAATGCGCTACCATACTGGACCTTCCTTGATCTAATTATTTCAATGGGTATCATTTCTTTGCGGTTCATAAATATCATAATGGAACGTTGCTCCTCTAATGTGCTTGTAAATAACGGTAAGGTCATCTTTAAAGAAATTAAACTTCATCCGAATCACAATCAGATGTCTCTGAGAAATTGAAAATCAATCTCGGCTGAATGAAGGGCAAACCATCATTCTTCCAATATTCCTCTTCCTCTTGTAACACATGGTTCTCACTTTTCTTCCAATAATCCCTGGCTATATTGGAGATGGCGGCTTTTATAAGTATTTCAACATCTTTTAATTTGAACGTTCTATTTTCTGTTGCTACCTGTTCCTTAATTTTAGCCCATACTAATTCTATTGGGTTTAAGTGAGAATGGTAAGGAGGTAATCTTAAACATCTGTGACCACGTTCATGGATTGCCTTGTCTATGTGAAATATCTTTGTATGCTGTGTCTTTTTTTTACAATTCCAAGTAATTCAGGTTCATGGACATTTCGTTGAATGGAATGTTGTTTATGGTCAGCCAAATCTTTATTACATCTTTAATACTTGGTGAATTAGAAACTTTATCTTCTGGTGCCACAACGTTGTGATATGAGGCATTGTCCATTATCAAACACCACGGTCTATCCAAGGAAGGAAGTACATGATTCACAATCCAATCTTGAAATATCTTGCCATTCATCTCTGCATGGTAATCCCTATTATCTGTGGATTTTGAAGCAAATATGAGTTCAGTATTATTTAGAAGCCCAAGATGGCTGCTTCCTGGATGTGCAATTATTAGGCGCTGTCCTTTGCTGCTTGGTACTAGTCTCTTAGTTGTTCCATCAGATGATTGCCATTCTCGTTCATTACTGTGGTGCGCATTGATCCAAGTTTCATCTAAATACACAAAATCATAACAATCTCTTCTCATTTCTCTGACCTCGCGTAAATATTTGCTTCTCATTGCAACTATATGAGGCTTCTCACAAATAAGGTTTCTACCACCAACATATTTTCTAAAAGTGAATCCCAAACTCCTAATAGTCCTCCATAGCGTAGATTTGGAAATATCAATGTCATTATTCTTTCTTAACCAAATTTTCAATTTCCTTAAAGTCACTGCCTCATTATTGTGAAACATATTGCAAATTTCTCTGCGGATCAATTCTCTGTCAAAATTATCCATCACTCTTGGCCTAATTTTCGTGTGTAAAACACTGGAATTAGACATTTCAGATGTCGCTATCCAGCGGTGCAATGATCGTTTGCTTATCCCCAAGGCGTGAATAGTCTGTAGTGAAATTGACAGAGATACAACGGTAAAATCCCTCCAAAGATAACATTTAAGGATAAAAACATAATGCGTAGGCTGCTGATGTACATGATCGCCTAGACCGCGGGTCATCATCCTCCATAATAATTGACTTGCTAGACAGGAGGGGAACGGCGGATCAAAAAGAAAAAAAAATATGACTGGAAAGGCTAAGGAGACGCAATTGGGGGGGAAACGGAGAAAAGTCACGTTTCCCAAGTTGACATAAAAAGTAAGCAACTCCACAGAAGGGACCCTAGATATGTTACGCCACAGTCATTTATTGGACGCTTTTGCGATACCAAGCTTTTGATTTGAATGGAGCGGTAAAACGCAGATGTTAGGAATATTACAAAAATTAAAAAGTAATTTTTTCTTAATATTAATGTTAGGAATATAAAAATTAGCTGGCCGGATGGCCTATTCTGAGCAGTGAACTAAGATGGTCTTAATTTTACAAACGGATAGATAATATTGAAGATAATGACAAAAGACAGTGTAGTTCACATCATCGACAGACTGTGTTGAATAAAAAAGTGTCGCAATTTGCACACAAAAACACGACCTTGGACGCAGGTGTTCAAATTTACTTAGTATGGAGGAGAGGGTTTTTGAGCGGTAGCTGTGTCTAAATATAACTTTTAACGACAAAATTTTGGAGGGGAGAGAAAGGTTGGTTCAAAAACCAAGCACATTTTTTTAGAAACACAAGTAGAGACGGACAGACTAACAGATAAACATCCATACTTGACTGAAGCATGACTGAAATGACTTTAGTGTAGAAATTTTGAAATTCAAATAACCTAGGCAGTGATTGGCCACAGACAATCATATCATTAGCGCTCAGACGCGAAAGTGGGGCCATTCTTCAATAGTTGTTCAGTGATAGACACAGATTTTAAAGTGTGGTGATTCCATATGAAAGCAAGTGAAATAAATTTAGGGACGCCATACTATAGCCAGCAGCTCAGCTGAGTTTTGCTAGAAATTCTGTGTTATTTATTCATAATCTGGTAAGATTGAAATTATTTCCTTATATATTTTGAATATTGTTTCATGTTCGAGTGATTTGATACTGCCATATCGAAATCTAGCCTTACAAACAAGTAGGGATTTGCTCTAGACCCCCCGCCCTAGTCAGGGTCTAGGGACCAACAATGTACATAAACTCCAGCAAGGATTATGCAAGACAGATCAAGTGTTGAGAATAATGATACATATTACCTATCCTCTTTTAGGGCCGAAAACTAATAAACATTTTTCAGGATCTATAGTCTGGGAGGATCTATCTGATGTAAAACCACCATGGTAAATGTGCTGTTTGGTCAGAGAGATCTGACCTGTCTGTATGATGTGGTTGTTGTGTCACTGTTGTGTCCAGACGTGGGTAGAGAATAGATTTTGACACATGGCCCATACTTTGATTGCAGAGCTGCGAGTTTCTGTCGTCAACAAAGCAGGGTCTATTCAGTTGGTGACTTTACTCGAGTGTATCTGTGCAGTATTTGTGACAGAGACCACCATTATTGCCCGCCAGCACGGAGAGGTGGGACCACCTGATTTCAGCACCAGAGCGACAACTACCAGATGAGTGAGCCTCTGGTCTGCTGGACTTTCACCAACGCCCTTTAGTTACTAAGAACCCCATAAAGATTCCCACCATTTTCTGGACACTGTGTAGTCAATATAGACAGGTGTGATGAGGCCACCCCAACAGCACAAACAGTACTATCCTCCCAAGTAGATGAATACTAGAACATTTTAATAAAACTAACTAGTATAGTACATATATATGTACACTATTGCATTTATGATATAATATTCTATGCATTTCTTTTCATAATCTCTAAATCCTTTTAAGTTCTGGTCAACCTAAAAAAATTGACACAGAACAAAATAAATGTAATATACTTATATCAAAAAATTTTACACACGTGAGTTAGTTCAGTGTATTTTAACATTTATTAATATTATTAGTCTTGTTAATATCTGTGGGTATATTTATAATCCATTACACCACACTACATATCATAACCCTAGACACTTTACGTAGCCACATTCATTAAAAAAAAAAATTAAGTGTGAGGTCGTAGTGGTAGCAAGAAAGGCCTTCTGACAATTCACCACTACATTTTATCTCAGGAGCCTTCACAGCTGGCCTCATACAATTTACATTTAGTAATAACACCATCATACAATACCATCAAACACCACTACAATATTGGGGTCTGTCCAGGGATAATTAGCCCAACAGTAATATTAGGATCTCCTGGTGGGAGAAATAAAAGTAGGGAAATAAATTGTAAAATTTCCCTTAAAATTAAAAGTGTCCCTGCAGATAAAAGTTGGTGAATCTTCACAGCCAGTAATAATTAATTAGTTAACTGGTTAGTTAGAATTAGTTAGACTATAGTCATAAGAAATACTTAGTGTATTTACTGGTTAGAGATTTATCTTGTATATTATTATATTGTCTAAAAAGTATGGCGGAGCTGGCAAAATTTAGATCAGCTGCTGTGCTCACCGCGAAGGAGATGGGAATGGATGGTCAAATTTTAATTCAATACGTAACGACTGAATGTGATAAATATATTGAACGGGAAGATAGAAAGGTAGCTGAAGAGAAGAGGTTACAAATTGAGGCTGATAGAGAAATTAAGAGGCTGCAGATTGAGGCAGAAGAAAAAAGGTTGACTGCCGAAAGGGAGGCAGAAAAAAAACGACAGCAAAGGGAGGCAGAAGAAAAACGACAGCAAAGGGAGGCAGAAGAAAAAAGGTTGACTGCCGAAAGGGAGGCAGAAGATAGAAGGTTGCAGAGGGAGCACGAATTACGACTAAGGGAGCTGGAATTACAAGGCCCGGCCCCTGAAAATGGTGCCAGCCCTTTTGCCTCAGATGCTACGCCCAGTCTGGGAGCCTCAAACTCAGCTATGGGGTTTCATTTAGACCATTTTGTTGAGAAAGACGATGACATAGAGGGGTACCTAGGACGTTTTGAGTTATTAGCTACTACATATGGGTTAGAGAGAGAGAGGTGGAGTTTAAAGCTATCACAGGGATTTAGGGGTACTTCTTATGAAGTATTTGCTAAAATGAACAGGGAAGACCAAGACAATTATGACATGTTAAAGCAGGCTTTGTTATTAAGGTACGAGAAGAATGGTGAATTTTATCGTAAGAAATTTAGAAATGCTAAACTGTTGTCTGGGGAGACATACCACCAATTCTCTGCTAGACTAGAAACCTATTTGGAGAAATGGACGGCTCTGGGGAAGACCCAAGATCTTAAAGAAATGATCATGATTGAGCAATTGAGAGAGTCCATGGCTCCAGACATGAGAAAATTTCTCATGGAACAAGGTGCAGAGAAGTTGGGGGAAATTTTAAATGTTGCTGAGAGGTATCAGGCAGCTCAGGCAGAGGTAAGTGGTGCTAAGAAGAAGCACATAGACAATATTAAAGCTCCACAGCAATTTAATAAATTTGATACTAGAGAGCAGGGAAATAAAGGTAGGACAAACTTTGAGCGGCCAAGAAATGACTATCGCGACAGAAACTCACAGTTCAATGACCAAAAGTTCAATGAAAGAAAACCGTTGAACCAAGGAAAAAGATGGTGTAAATGGTGCAAGAAGGATAACCATAACACCGAATTTTGTAGAAGGAAACCTTCAAACATTGCTGCAATGAAGTCGGGGACGCAAAGATTAAAGGTTAATCCTAAGGGACAACAGGAACCTTATCACCCCCCAGTTTGTGAGGATGTTATTTGTAATGGGGTCACCATAAGGTGCCTTTATGATACAGGTTTGGATTATGATTCAGTTGTGAAGTCTAGCCTAGTGGACCCAAGTCAGTATACCACAGAAACAGTGGAAATACAAGGGGCGACTAAGGACATACCACTCATGACACTTCCCATCGCAAGGATAACGGTGAAAACTCGCTATGTGGAAGGAGAAATCAGAGCAGCAGTGATAGATGAACCAATCTACCCTCTGATATTGGGGTGTAGATACGTCTTCTTGGGGAATCCCGAGAAACCTGTGATCATGGCGACAGTGCAGACCAGGTCACAGAAGAAGGAGGAAGAAGGTGAACCTATAAATGCTCATCCAGAGGAGATGAGGAAGGCGCAGGCTGAGGATAGGACACTCAAGCCCTGTTTTAAAAAATTGCCCAAATGCCACACACCTCCGAGCAAGGGGGAATATTTCATGAAGAACAAACTCTTATACAGGAAGGCCGGAACTGGAACAAATGGTCACAACCAGCTGGTTCTTCCCACTTCATATAGAGATAAAGTGATGGAACTCGGGCATGCGATTCCCTTCAGTGGTCACATGGGGATCAGCGCCACAGGACAGCGTATAGCTTGTCATTACTTCTGGCCAGGGATAACGGAGGATATAAAAAGATATGTCAAATCCTGCCCAGAATGTCAAAGGGTAGCTCCAAAGCACTGGACTGCTCCTGCAACTCTAGGGGAAATGCCCATAGTGGGAACACCTTTTGAGAGGGTTGCAGTGGATATTGTAGGACCTCTCACTCGGACCAAGAGGAGGAACAGTTACATCCTTACTCTGGTGGACACTTGTTCTATGTGGGGAGAGGCGGTAGCCCTGCCATCAATTGATTCAAAACATGTAGCAGAGGCACTACTTACAATATTTACCCGATTAGGATTCCCACATCAAATCTTGACGGATAATGGATCTCAGTTCAAGGGGAAACTAACGGAAGAAGTTTTTAAGCTATTTCAAGCCAGGCACTTTCATTGTAGTCCGTACCATCCACAAGGGAACGGCCAGGTAGAGAGGTTCAATGGGACTCTCATTTCTATCCTGAGAAAGCTGGCACACGAAAAAAACCGGATCTGTGGGATCAATTCCTGCCCGCCGCATTGTTTGCGTATCGGGAGGTACCACATAGTTCAACCGGGATGGCTCCCGCAACTCTGCTATTTGGGAGGCCAATAAAAGGTCCATTAGAAGCGTTATTAAGGACCTGGACAGATGAGAAGGCGGAAGAGACTGTTACCTCATCGTATCAATATGTGAACGAACTGACCACTCGTTTGAAAGCTGGATGGAAACTGGCAAATGATAATTTGAAACAAGCCAGGAAGAAACATGCAGCATATTTTAATAGGAAGGCAAAGGACAGGGAACTGGCAGTCGGAGAGAAGGTGCTGCTTCTACTACCCGGAAGCCAGAATAAATTACAAATTGGTTGGCAAGGTCCATATACGGTTCTAGAGAAGGTGTCTAGAACAAACTATAAAATTGACAAAAAGGGGAAGGAAAAAGTTTATCATGTAAACCTGTTAAAGAAGTATCTGGACAGACCACTCCAGGAAAGCACCCCTTTATTGACCTTGGCTATTGCAACCCAGATGCAAAAGGAACCACTCACCTCACATGAATACCCATTACATCCTTGTGAAACAGCAGCACAGGTAAAAGTCAGTAAGCACCTGACTAAAAACCAGAGGGAGAGAGTTCAACAGGTTCTGGAGGAACATACAGATGTATTAACAGATAAACCAGGCCATACAAATTTGCTACAGTATGACATGAAACTGGTAGACTCAAACCCAATCTGTATGAGAGCCTATTCTATTCCGTTCGCGAAGGAGAAGGCATTGAAGGAAGAAATAGAGTATTTGTTGAAGGAGGGGATTATTTCGCACAGTGAATCATCTTTTAGTTCTAGTGTCGTTTTGTTGAGAAAACCGTCTGGGGAACACAGACTGTGCATAGATTACAGGAAACTGAATGCTGTCACAGAAGGACAAGTGGATCCATTACCAGACACAAAACAGTTATTTGCCAGACTGAACAAGGCAAAATATTTTTCAAAAGTGGATCTTAGTAAAGGCTATTACCAGATCCCAGTGAAGCCTGAAGTGAGACCTTATTTGGCTTTTAGCACTTCGGATGGACATTATGAATTCAATATGCTACCATTCGGACTGAAAAATGCTCCGAGTGTGTTTTCAAGGATGATGCGAAAATTGTTGGATCCCCTGAATAACCCCTGTATCACAAATTTCATGGATGATATTCTCGTCGCCACCGAGACATTTGCAGAACACATTGAAGCTCTGGAGATGTTGTTTGATAGACTTCGGGAGGCAAACTTAACTGCTAGGCCCACAAAATGTTGTATTGGATGCAAAGAGTTGGAATTCTTGGGACACACTGTATATCAGGGTAATATGACCCCTGATCCTAAGAACTTGGAAAAACTGCAGAGAGCACCTAGGCCGCAAACAAAAAAGGACGTGCGATCATTTGTGTCGTTATGCGGATTTTATCAGAAATACATCAAAAATTTTAACGCTATTGTGCTCCTCTGACTGATCTGACTCGCAAGGGACTTCCAGATAAAATTATTTGGACTGCACAATGTGAACTAGCGTTCCAAGAGTTAAAGGAAAAACTCACTAGCAAGCCTATTCTCAAACTGCCTGATTTGACACAGGACTTTGTCTTAAGAACCGATGCAAGTAATGTAGGACTCGGAGGGGCTTTGTTGCAAAGATCATCTTCACCTGATGGGGAACTGAAACCAGTCGCTTATGCAAGCCGCAAATTGAATAAGGCGGAACAAGGATACTCCACAAGCGAAAAAGAATGTTTAGCATTAATCTGGGCAATAAAGAAGTTTCAAATCTATCTGTATGGTAGGACATTTGTGGTGGAGACGGACCATCAGCCTCTCGTGTTCTTGTCTCAGGCTAAGCATGAAAACGCAAGATTGCTGAGGTGGTCTTTATTGCTTCAACCTTATCAGTTTAGTATCCAATATATCCCAGGCAAATTGAATGTCGGTGCAGATTTCCTCAGTCGGCACCCCTGTGATCAAAATTAGAGTAGTGGCAGACGTGAGGAGTAATTTTACCTATGTGTATCGCTGGTTTTGGAACTTGCCATAGGCATGTTTTCAAGTGGGGAGATGTGTAGTGAAATTGACAGAGATACAACGGTAAAATCCCTCCAAAGATAACATTTAAGGATAAAAACATAATGCGTAGGCTGCTGATGTACATGATCGCCTAGACCGCGGGTCATCATCCTCCATAATAATTGACTTGCTAGACAGGAGGGGAACGGCGGATCAAAAAGAAAAAAAAAATATGACTGGAAAGGCTAAGGAGACGCAATGGGGGGGAAACGGAGAAAAGTCACGTTTCCCAAGTTGACATAAAAAGTAAGCAACTCCACAGAAGGGACCCTAGATATGTTACGCCACAGTCATTTATTGGACGCTTTTGCGATACCAAGCTTTTGATTTGAATGGAGCGGTAAAACGCAGATGTTAGGAATATTACAAAAATTAAAAAGTAATTTTTTCTTAATATTAATGTTAGGAATATAAAAATTAGCTGGCCGGATGGCCTATTCTGAGCAGTGAACTAAGATGGTCTTAATTTTACAAACGGATAGATAATATTGAAGATAATGACAAAAGACAGTGTAGTTCACATCATCGACAGACTGTGTTGAATAAAAAAGTGTCGCAATTTGCACACAAAAACACGACCTTGGACGCAGGTGTTCAAATTTACTTAGTATGGAGGAGAGGGTTTTTGAGCGGTAGCTGTGTCTAAATATAACTTTTAACGACAAAATTTTGGAGGGGAGAGAAAGGTTGGTTCAAAAACCAAGCACATTTTTTTTAGAAACACAAGTAGAGACGGACAGACTAACAGATAAACATCCATACTTGACTGAAGCATGACTGAAATGACTTTAGTGTAGAAATTTTGAAATTCAAATAACCTAGGCAGTGATTGGCCACAGACAATCATATCATTAGCGCTCAGACGCGAAAGTGGGGCCATTCTTCAATAGTTGTTCAGTGATAGACACAGATTTTAAAGTGTGGTGATTCCATATGAAAGCAAGTGAAATAAATTTAGGGACGCCATACTATAGCCAGCAGCTCAGCTGAGTTTTGCTAGAAATTCTGTGTTATTTATTCATAATCTGGTAAGATTGAAATTATTTCCTTATATATTTTGAATATTGTTTCATGTTCGAGTGATTTGATACTGCCATATCGAAATCTAGCCTTACAAACAAGTAGGGATTTGCTCTAGACCCCCCGCCCTAGTCAGGGTCTAGGGACCAACAATGTACATAAACTCCAGCAAGGATTATGCAAGACAGATCAAGTGTTGAGAATAATGATACATATTACCTATCCTCTTTTAGGGCCGAAAACTAATAAACATTTTTCAGGATCTATAGTCTGGGAGGATCTATCTGATGTAAAACCACCATGGTAAATGTGCTGTTTGGTCAGAGAGATCTGACCTGTCTGTATGATGTGGTTGTTGTGTCACTGTTGTGTCCAGACGTGGGTAGAGAATAGATTTTGACACATGGCCCATACTTTGATTGCAGAGCTGCGAGTTTCTGTCGTCAACAAAGCAGGGTCTATTCAGTTGGTGACTTTACTCGAGTGTATCTGTGCAGTATTTGTGACAGAGACCACCATTATTGCCCGCCAGCACGGAGAGGTGGGACCACCTGATTTCAGCACCAGAGCGACAACTACCAGATGAGTGAGCCTCTGGTCTGCTGGACTTTCACCAACGCCCTTTAGTTACTAAGAACCCCATAAAGATTCCCACCATTTTCTGGACACTGTGTAGTCAATATAGACAGGTGTGATGAGGCCACCCCAACAGCACAAACAGTACTATCCTCCCAAGTAGATGAATACTAGAACATTTTAATAAAACTAACTAGTATAGTACATATATATGTACACTATTGCATTTATGATATAATATTCTATGCATTTCTTTTCATAATCTCTAAATCCTTTTAAGTTCTGGTCAACCTAAAAAATTGACACAGAACAAAATAAATGTAATATACTTATATCAAAAAATTTTACACACGTGAGTTAGTTCAGTGTATTTTAACATTTATTAATATTATTAGTCTTGTTAATATCTGTGGGTATATGTATAATCCATTACACCACACTACATATCATAACCCTAGACACTTTACGTAGCCACATTCATAAAAAAAAAAATTAAGTGTGAGGTCGTAGTGGTAGCAAGAAAGGCCTTCTGACAATTCACCACTACATTTTATCTCAGGAGCCTTCACAGCTGGCCTCATACAATTTACATTTAGTAATAACACCATCATACAATACCATCAAACACCACTACATAGTCCTCTTTTGTGGGTTTGAAATAGAATGATATAGTTTTCCTCGAGTAGCTTCATTGCAGAAATACTTAAAAATCCTATTTGTGATTTGCTGTAATGTCATAAAATGTACTCGCAGACTCATTTTTTCCTTCTTAACCACACAATAATTTTTGTAGACACACCTCTGATTGACAATGTGTGCGTTGCACCGGATATAAACTGTTTTATGTTCAAGAAGTGCGATTTCACGCAATTTCACTCAAAAATCATGCCAATTGCTTGATAAACCAAAAATGTGCAAATGAGGTCGTATAATTTACTGTAGACATTTCAATATGTGTGCGTGTGATGTGTGTTGGCAAGTAGGATTTTATATTATATCGCAAAGAAACGAAAATTGAAACCAATGGCCGCATTTTAATGAAAAATTTAATTCATAGGGTCTATACCATTTCAAATTCACACACAAAATTTCACTTATATGCGTTATATATTCGCTGAGATATAGCATTTTGAAGTTGGGCAAAGCTAGTGAAACGTGCTATAACAAAACATTAACTCTAAGCCCTACTGGTCTGTGACATTTGTTCAAGGTCATTTTTTTCTGTATCACTTTTATGTCTGTCTCCGATTCCCTTTATTATGCTTTTTTTCTTGGTTTCCTGCTTTTTCTCTTGACTGGGTATTCCAGAATAGATACTACATTGTAAAGCTATCAACTAGTTTCTTAATGTGTGTTGTTTATATACTGTTGCAGTGTTAATTACTGAGATGAACATTTCGTTTTGACTTCTTTTATAACTCACTTCTTTCTTTCTTCGGCCCTTCCCCATTAAATGTTCTTGCTCCTTCGCTCGTTCAACCTCCATCCTGTTCAAATTCGTTCTAATACATTTAACAACGAGGTAATTGGTTTAACTGGCATGCTAAAACCAGAGCACCATTTCCTGCTTTTCCCGCAAGGGCGTTTCCTTTTCAATGCATAAGACAACAGACAGAAAGATACAAGATAAAGACGAATTAAAGAGCAGAAATCCGAATGGAAGCAGAGTATTTAGAAGTAGAAATAAGGAGAGGCCAGGTTTAGTTAATCGAGCAGTATTTCATTT
This sequence comes from Oreohelix idahoensis, assembly GCA_024509875.1. Classification (NCBI taxonomy): domain Eukaryota; kingdom Metazoa; phylum Mollusca; class Gastropoda; order Stylommatophora; family Oreohelicidae; genus Oreohelix; species Oreohelix idahoensis. Next base: position 78,516 of record JAMPIV010022383.1, read on the forward strand.
TCTTGGCATCAGTGCACGTCCCACATCGCTGTCTTAATGTTTCTAACTGGGCTTGGTGATCATGTCCCTTCACAATTTCCTGCTGCTAGAGATGTTTATCAATTCAATTAGTGACTTGTTTCCCCCGTGCCACGATGTTAAAATGACAGATAGAAGAGACTGCAGGGCTCAACAACAGGCCGAAAAATTCAAAAGACTAACAGAGCACCCAATGTGCTATAGAATAAATGCTCTTAGAAGGCAAAGACTCAAACGAAGTAATTTTGTAGAATCAACCAAACCACAAATGAGAGCAGTATCCATAGATGAAATATCCACTGTTAAACCCATCTACACTGCACACAAGCTTCCAGTTTGGAAACAAAATCGTTTCCCTAAAATGATAGAAAACATTCATGGAATTGAAAGTAAAAAGAGCCAAACTGCAACAGATAGAACATCCATAGCGACAAAATACATAGAGAAACATTATCCACGCAACACCTGGACCCATGCATACACAGATGGATCAGCAACAAATGCAACAGAAAATGGAGGTGGGGATGTCTTTCTGACCTTAAGCACTGGTGCAGAAAAAAGGCTGTCAGTGGCGACAGGACGATTCTCCAGCAACTTCAGAGCAGAGGCAGAGGCCTTGAAAACTGCAGCAGAGGTTATATTGACAGAAGAAACGGCAGAGAGACAAGTTGCTTTCTTTACTGATGCACAGTCAGTAATTGCAACGTTGAAAAGACAAAATAATACAGACCTGGATGATCTCAGAGTAGTGCTCCACAAACGTTGTCAACGATTCAAAAGTGTTGTGATCCAGTGGATCCCATCTCACTGTAACATCGCCGGCAATGAAGAGGCTGACAGAATGGCAAAAGAAGGTTCACATCTACCTCAGCCTGATGCAAGCATAACTTTTGAGGAGGCAAAGAGTTTTATCAGAATCAATTACAGAAACAAATGGAATGTAGAACATCCAGGGCACACACAGAATGATGCTTACTACCAGCTCCACAGAAGAGAACAAGTGGTAATCTTCAGACTCCTCACTGGCCACAACAGATTGAGATACCATCTATTCAACAAGCTAAAGATAGGAACTACCGATCAGTGTAACTGTGGCACTGATAAAATGACTGCTGAACATCTGCTTCAAAGTTGCCCCTTATATGTGGTACAGAGAATGTGCAAATGGCCGACGCCAGCTCCTTTCGTGGAAAAGCTTTACGGGGATTCAAATAGCCTCAAACTGACTACTGCTTTCTTTGAGAACATTCAAGTGGACGTCTGAGAGTGTATGAAGAAGAAGAAAGAAGAAACTGTCTAGTCGATTATGTCTTAGTTTTTATATATCAGTACACCACAAAGAGGACCTAGGCCGTATACAATATGATACCTATCACCAGCTATCTAGGCGAGACCAGGTCATCATTGTCCGCTTACGCACTGGACACAACTGGTTAATGTACCGTCTATATCACAAGTACAAGATTGGTACAACAGATCTCTGCACCTGTGGCACTAGCCCCATGACAGCCGAACAGCTGCTGCAGTCCTGCCCAACACACAGCAGTCAACATAGTAGCATACGGCAACTACTCACTTCTCTCCACGAAAAACTGTTTGAAGATGTCAGGAACTTTGAGCTGACTACTGCCTTTATTGGAGTCGTTAATGTAGAAATCTGAGGGCTAACGAGATGTCAGGAACTTTGAGCTGACTACTGCCTTTATTGGAGTCGTTAATGTAGAAATCTGAGGGCTAACAAGGAAGAAGAAGAAGAAACTATACCTTCCCTAACGTTTGCACCGAAGACGAGAAACCAATTGTCAATTTGTTTTTTTACTATTTGAAAAACAACGTTAATTATAATAATTATAATCTAATTTTTAAAAATTTTAAAACCAAACGAGAATACTTAACGAGAGATCACAGTAATTGGGTCTGAAAATACGCAGGGAAAAGAAGAAAAAAAACATTAAGCACATAAATGCAAAAAATAAATTACTGTTAGAAGCGCTAATGGACATCACCCGTAATTTCAACAAAGTTAATATGCAATGGAAGCTTCCCCACTAGAAGATATATGAAATTAAAAACGAAAGAAGGAGGAAGTACAATTTTACCCGAGGACAGGACGACATATGAAGAGATAAATATGTAAACAAAAATAGCTTCACAGTTAAAATGACACTGAGAACACACAGACCCAGGTACGATAGAAGTAAACTACACCTTGCCAAGAACATATCAGGTGGTAATTTGCAGACTGAGAGCCAGCCACTGCAGATTCAAGGCAAAAAAGGAGGTCCCGTGTGTAAATGTCGCACGTTAAAAATCCCACGGCAGTTGGACATCGTAAAGAGCAGGCCTATCAGGCCGCTGCCTGGCAAAATTTAAAAATTAGAAACCTACCCATCACAAAAATATTAATAGAATGTGTGGTTCGTTTATACACACATTAGGATTCTCGTCGGTGCTACGGAGTTCGCGCACTGTGCTGAGATATATCAAAGTCATTTGAGGCTGGCAACCTCAGTATCTAGAATGATCATTCATGAACCACCACTGCACGGCCTGGTGATTGCTTTATTGATAGTTTCGTAAAGAGAACTAAAAACATAAAGTAGTTCCAGGTTCCCTATGGAGCAGGGAGGGAAAGATGAAAGAAATGATGTATAGTCTAAGCATAATACTTACATCTTCAAAGCAGTGTAAAGTCCCTATAAACATATTCACTTTAAAATTAATGTAAGTTTTCAAATTTAAACCAGTGTAAATGTCTTTGTGACAATATTCGTTTTAACGTAATAGAAGTTTCAAACTTTTCCATAAGTGTAAATATAAAGGAAGCATAAATGAATTTATGTGAACACTTTTCAAACAGTGGAGATGTACATGTAAAACATATTATATCTGTGCGTTTAACCTTTTCATTTAAGGGGAGGAGCTACACTGAAATGCTATTTTCGTTATTAATTGCTGGATTTCAATGAAAATGCACAGACTTAACCTATATCAATACTAGATACGAAAAATGAAGAGTTTTATGGCACTGCACTACTGGTTGCCATAGAAACGGCGGCCATACTGGATTCTATTGTTCTATTTCAATTTGCTAAGGCTTTTTTATTTATTAAGCTATGAATACCAAATATGAACACAACGTTTATCATTATATTTTAAAACTTTTCGATTGGTGGATTTTTGATAACTTTAATACAAAAAAGTTGTAGGACTTTGAATATAGTGTCTAAACAAAGTAACAAATTTTGATAAATTTTACATTACTTTTTGCAATAAATCAAAAGTTTGATCAGATACTCAAAATCCAGCAATATGAGAGTTTTAAAAGATTATGGGCAACATATGTGCCAATTTTTATGTCAATTAACACATTTTTTTTTTTTTTTTTTCTTAACCAGCGGCACTTGGGCTTTCAGCCCTTCGGCCCAATGACATGTCATTGCGAGGCTGGGGAACCTGAGGACTTTCCTTCCAACCCGGTCAGGAGCTTCGCTCCTTCCCATCCACAGAGGGTTTATCACAGGAGCCGTTCAGGCTATTCAGTCAAATTTCCGGCCGTAAACATTTCTTCAAACGCTGACGCCCGGGTTTGAACCATGAACACCTGGTCGCCAGTACAACGCCGAAGCCATTACACCAGCGCGGCTCCTCAATTAACACATAAGTGTGGAAGTTTTAAGGAAATTAGGATGAGAAAATTAGATTTTGAGAAAATCGTATTTTTCTCCACAAATAGACTACAATTAAATAAGTCTGTAATATTGCCCTTGAAAAATTGCTTACTTGTCATTGTGACAGACGAACTCAGCCGACCCTGAATGACCCTGAAGTGTTAGATGATACAGTACGACCTTCGTAGCGACCCCTTGGATAACATCAGTGCCCCCGAATATTGTAACGTTTCGTCAAACGGGATTTTTCTTTTCACCTGGACTCATTAGCTATGCAACCGTTCCACACAGAGGGCAAACACGTTTGCTGATTAATATGTGGACAGTTTATCTACAGTTCATTCTGGTCATCGCATTGATTTAAGGAGAGATTAAATCACGCCCATGGACATCTCTTGAGCAATCATATGCAGTATTTTCATTAACTTGGCCCAGAGGGGGCGGCGCCAGAATCAAACAGATAGTAGCGACCACGATCAAAGACACAGACGGGGGGATTTCAGGAAAGACTAGAGCCACGATCAAAGACAGTAGTGGTCCCTGAAACGAGAGACGCAAGTTCCTGCAGGTATTTCGCATCTCGGTGTTAAACACAGAACCGATCGCAGCAGCGAGCGGAGATACGAAGACCAGGGGCGGCATCTCTCTTTAGTCTGGCGGTCAGATCCCCAAAAGTGTCCGGAGATCTAAAAAGGTGTCAATTTTCTCATGTCCCACTCATCTTGCAATTAAGTTAGATATATACAGACCACGTAGAAATACACTTTATCACTCGTTGGCCAGACCTTTACAGAAGCACTAGCTATATTTGAAATTCTGCTAGATTATTCCCTGGATTCTTATATATATTTGCAGTGAATTCTATTTCTGTGCAAAACGGTAAAATATATATTGTGTAAAGTGATCAGTGGTCTAGTTCATTCATTCTATTTCACCGGATTTTGTGTTAATTTAAATCTATTAAATTAAACCATCTCAATAGTTCCAGTTGTAAATGTAATGATATATCTGCTATATTATTTCCAAAAAAGATAATAGAGGCTGAAATGCTTTAATTAACTTTTAAAGTCGCGAAGGAATTTATAATTAATAAATTTAGTTAAGTCCTATATTTATAGATGTGTGTTTTAACAATTAGAACTCGTGCAGTGTTTATTAAATACATAATTAAATACGCGAATATATATATATTTATAAATAGTCTTAACGGGAAATTCATCGCGCTGTAGAATGTTATTTGATTTTTCGGTATATTACATGTCTTTTTTCTTTCATACAGAGTGATCGTAACATTGCGATCCCAGCAATAAAGAAATCATCTTAAAAAACTTCCAGACATAGTGATGAAACATTTTTAAATTTAATCTTGTGGCGGTTCAATGCGACCTAGCTATCATAATTACATGAAAGAAAGCCTACCCAAGACTATTTAAAGAACAATCATCATATTAAAATTACAAATGTGTAAGATAAACTGGAAGTTGAACCGTGTCAGTAGCGATACTTGATTTACTGCCCTACTGTGAGAGAGTACATATTTTCCTGAACTGTGACGACTTAAGTTTTTCCTCACTGGATTAATAAACTTTCCGGTCAGTTACTATCATCACGCATTGAAGGAATTTTACCATAGCGGAAGATTAAAGAGACCACTTCATTTTCACCCCTGTGTCGAACTGTGTCAGTGCCATCCCATAGACTCCTTTTATATAATAAAACACAATAACTCTTAGGCTTCAAGTCCGGCGATAAGTGAGAATAGTTGCTATCAGCAAACCTCGCAACATCTGGGGCGGGACACGGAAGTACAAGACCTTTTCATGTGTCAAGAGTGTAATTGCTGTTTATATAATTCTGTTGGAGTGTCTGATGCTGTAATCGGTAAGTGTGTGAATATATGAGTGTGGATCCTCACGCGCGTGTATGAATGACAGGAAATTTAATCTTTTTTTGTAACCATTTTGTTAACTTGCTTACCTGGTAATATAATTTTCTGTATACCCTGCATTGTTCCTTTAAGTGGGATAGTTGATAATTTGTTAACTCTGTTTAAAACCCCCTCCATTTCATTTGCTTAGTAAAGGGAAGAACAATTGGGAAGAACAGGATTCTTTCTACCACCCATACCTAATTTTGAAACTCCTCTTTCAGAGTGATTAACTTCACTGTTAGGTTAACGTACCTATGTTCCTGATAACTATCTATCTTTGGACTGGGTTTATCTTTGTCTAATAAGCAGGACGGGCTTAGTCGATACCAATCTTCTTCACCCCCTCCCTACCTTGTTATTTGCATTTTCTGTACTTATGATAATTTTTGCTGTAAACACATGATTATTGTAGTGATTGTTTTTTTAACTTTAATAAACAACATAAACTTAATCGTTACTGTATTGGAATACCCAAAGCCCATAATTTCCCCTATTTGTTTAAGATAGTTGTATCCACGTCGTCTGTGTGTTTGAAGCACCAAATCGGTGTGAGAGCAGGTGTTTGTCTGGAAACTGGCAAATAATTGTTTGACCAGGAGAGCCTGAAGAGTAGATTGAGAGAAACGATTTGTCGTAAATAAGTCTGTCTTTACTCTCCTCCAGCACTCTGTGAAGCAACTATTTACTCTCTACATTTCTATCACTGAGCGTTTCACCATCATTCTACACTCTAAACCGGACCACTATTTCTAAGACTCTTTCTCTCAAAATAAATTTACGACAGTCATTTAGAACATACTGGTAGCATAGCCAGCTTCCTCTGCAGTTTCCTATCTGGCTTTCTGTTGAAATTTGTGCCTAATTTCCTTCCTTGTCTTAGCGCAGTTTTCTGCCGTTTTAGAGCTGAGCAATATTGGATTCTTTGTTCTATTTCAATTTGCTAAAGCTTTTTAATTTATTAAGCTATGAATACCAAATATGAACACAATGTTTATCATTATATGTTAAAACTTTTCCAGTGGTGGATTTTTGATAACTTTAATACAAAAAAAGTTGTAGGACTTTGAAAATAGCGTCTAAAATAGTAACAAATTTTACTAAATTTTACATTACTTTTGTCAATTAACCAAAAGTTTGATCAGATACTTAAAATCCATCACATAAACAGTTTTAAAAGATTATGGGCAATATATGTGCCAATTCTTATGTCAATTAATACGTAAGTGTGGAAGTTATAAGAAAATTAGTATGAGAATAATGATTTCTTTAAAATCACATTTTTCGTTATAATTAGAATATAATTAAATAAGTATGTAATACTGCAGCAAAATAAAACTTACTAGTCATGCAGAACATACCGGCAGCATATCCAGCTTCCTCTGCAGTTTCTTGTCTGGCTTTCTGTTGAGATTTGTGCTAAATGTCCTTCATTTTCTTAGTGCAGTTTTCTTCCATTTTAGAGCTGAGCACCAGACGTTTAACGCTTTCTTGCTCCTGCCAGTCGACAAGCCTCTTTTCCACTGTTCAGCCCCAGGACTTTCTTGAAAAATATAGCAGCCTCAGGTCCTTGATTAAATTCAGCAATATTAGGGCCATATGGTTTAATTGCTATGATCTGATTGAATGCTTTGCTATCACAATCACTTTACACGGTGTAGCAAAATTTCTGTCGCGTCAGAGAACAGCTTCACAAATCACTACCTGCCTCAGCTTCCATGACACTTGAACTTCCTAGAAAGAGGCAAATGTTTACATTAGTAAAATTTCAAATAAAGATGTAAACAAGCATTTATAAACTGTGCCTTAAAGTACAATGGAAGCAAAACAATACATGTAAGTAATGAAATATGTTTCTAAACTTGATATTTATGGAGATCAAAATAAATTACATGAATGTCTATGCTTAGGCAAGGGGAAACATAAAGTAAGTTTCAAAAGTAAATACCTTCAAAATGTATATGACAGCCTTGCTTCACTTTCCACTTGATGAAGTTTCCAATCTTTCTTCTGGTACCAAGAACCAGCTGTTGCACATGTCTGGCAGGCATTTTTTAAATAACACATAAGCATCTGTGACATGTCAATAAAAATACACAAGAAACAAACATTAAATTGAGGAAACAAATATGCACTATTCTTACAGGAATCATGATAATGTACTGAATTATGAGAAGTCACCCGTTATTCTGTAAACTCAGGAAAACGTGATGATTTTTAATTGACTGTCTACTACTTGTAATAGCTAGTTCATGTAACTCCCTGGTGGTTGAAATGAAGCACAGTGGGCCGCCTTCTTTGATGTCATTCCAGTAAGTAGCCAACGTCGTAAGGTTTAGGGTTAGGTTAAGATTCTTAAACCTGGTTGAAATGAGTCACTGTGGGCCGTCTTCTTAGATGTCATCCCAGTAAGTCGCCAACGTCATTAAGGTTAGGTTTAGGATACGTTTACGTAACCATTAGCCCTTTTTACTGCATCTCTGAATTCTAATTTAAGGAACTATCGTACAGACGGTCCTGTCTGCTTCATTTCAACCACTAAGCCTAACCTTTACTCCTGTTTACTGCGTCTCTAAATTCTTGTCAAAGGCCACATCGAACAAACGGTCCGCTGTGCTTTATTTCAACCTTCCTTGCCTGAGTAGTAATGTCCCAGTTTTTACCATTATATCGTCACAATAAGTACGTTTTACCTGCAGTGTAGGATAAGTCTTGCTTCCATCTCTAACTCTGGCCTATTCCAGTTGGAGGTAACGAGAGCATCTCGTTTTTTTTAGGCATTGTCACATCAATAACAAATCAAAACTGAGATTCCGTAAACACGCGGTCATATTGTCGTTGCCGATCACGTGAACGCGCACAGCCAATTAAAAATTTAGAATCGAGGGGAAACCCTAAATGTTGACTTTGAAATTATAAATTTCCTGTCTGGCATTTGGAATCCCGAAATAAGTGACCTGCTTACAGTAAAGTGTAGATTTGGACGAATCCAACGATGCATAATATGTAGGGGTGTAAGCTTGGTTGCTATGAAAGAAACTAGGTCTAAATTAGACATATTTTATCGAGTTTGAGAAAATCTGTCCGTACCATACCTTTTTCAAAGTCAAAATACATATTGTTAGAATGCATTTTGACATTTAATTCTGTTATATTTAGATTCGGGAGATGCTAAAGTATCAGAAAATGGACTAATCCCAAATTCTTAATTTTTTCGATTTCAACCGAGAAATGCCTGGCGCTCCTCCCCTTAAATGAAATGTAAAGCTAAAGCTATTCAGTATAAATGTAAAGGAAGTTTTATCCCGAGGGATTAAATTTAATTCTCATCGAGGGTAAATTCTGACATTTGATGGAAGAATAGAAGAAGGGGGCACATAACTGTGTCGGAAAACGCCATACTCAGAAGAACGTTCCGTTTCTATTTCTATTACCAGTTATTGGTGGTTATAGCAGAACGTACTATCTCTGGAACCAAGTGAAGGTAGAAGTGGACTGACGTTGTACGAGACGCCATCATAAGAGGGTCTTATAGACAGACGCAGAACCAACATGGCCGTTACTCTTTGACGTTCTGGGAACGTGTGGCGCCTGAACTTTGACCAGAGACGAGCGCGAGCAGAGTGAAAGGAACTAACACAGCGGGAGAAGAAACTACCATTGGCAGCTAAGTGAAAATATCCGCTGCCAAAAGTGACCTCCTTTATTCAGTTAAATCCCATTCAAGTGATGAAATCCTTTTCATAAATATTTAAATTATTATCCAACTGTTAAAACTTAAAGTGATTATTAAATCTTGTTATTTGCAATGTTACAAATTTAACTTCGATTCAATCCTTTTAAATGTACTACATGTTTGTCTCAGTCAAAGTTACTAAACACACACTCTAATCAGAGCTAGACATTTTAATAATAATTCCACTGACTAACTCAGGGGTGGGGGCTTAACGAGCTAGAAGAAACCGTTGCTTAAATTCTTCATGTCGGCAGATTACAGAATTAACGGGCTCAGCGACAGCCAGCATTGTTTTCGCTTATCTGAATATCTTGTGAAGACACCCATGTGATAGAAGCTTTGCTGCTCTTCTATCTACATAAATAGAGTAATCTTGAGTAAAGACAGACTCCATTGAAGTCTATAATTGATACTCTTGAGCTTTGGCCACTGTTGGACCACTATTGCAAAGCAGGGGAGGCAATACCGCACAGTATTCTTTCTTTGACTCGTCAGATACCTCCAGGATCTACATGGGGCATAAAAGAATAATCACAAAAGGCCTATTATATTTGAGAGCTTATGTTTCCGTTGAATTAGCAGAATAAACAGTTGCAGCTCATATCATTACCATCAACTCAACTTTTCGCTTCCATGGAACAAGGAGGCACCACTTCAGATGGCCATCTTGGTGAAACATCCTTCAGAGCACTGTGGTGGATTTTTGTAGCAATATGTTTTTATGATCAGATTGCCAGCTCCATCCACAACCTCACTTTTGTCACCTTTTACGACATGTCTGATGAATCAGCAGGCCTATTCTTTTTTTAGACTCCTCAGAGAGCACGACAACTACAAGAATGGCAACCCATATAGGTACGCTATTTACAGAAATGATTTAGTGCGCTTGAGACATTCAAGTTGAAAATTGGTCAAAGCTACGCACACCAAGTTTTAATATTTAAATATGACAACACACGCTATCTGCATTCATGTAATAAACTTCCGCCCGAAAGCGTGGCCAGAGTCTTCTTGTTAATCGTAATAGAAAACAAAACCCGTATTATTTGTACACATGCGGTAGTTCTCACGAAATCCGTTTCAAATTAAACGTCACACTTTTAAAACAAATTAATTTCGGGAAATACATGGCTACACAAATAGCAGAAGATGCAACGTAAACATAAGGAATAAAATAGCACTTTGTAAATCATATTCAGGCGCTTGGCAATATAATAGGGGAACGACAGAAGTGATTGCGTCATTAATAAGGCTAAGCTGCCCATTGTAAACTTCCGGTGTTGTCTAGTGTTTCGCACTAATGACCGGTCAGTAAAGCATCCTTTTTGGGGATGCCTAGTGTAGTAAATTTCTAAATACAATATCTAATTTAATATATAACAATATAGGGCATAAAGGCAAAAGAAAAAAAAGTACAAAAGAATTTTCTGATGAAACGGTTGGTATCGCCTACGCCTTCAGATTATTTTTTGCTGACGAATAGCCGAACAAAAAGGTACCCCAAATTTTTCAAATTCGTCCTTGACATAAACACTCACTTTTTCTAGTTCTAAGAAAATATTTGCCTAAAATGCATTGAGGAACGAGGAGGGGCAAGGAAAGATGAAATGCTAATTCGTTTCGCATTGATTTTAAACTAAAAGCCAACACTAGCACATTGGTAAGCCTTGCCTTAGGGGTTTCCCCAAATACAATGAGAAAAGTTAGAATTGTGGACACTACGTCATGGAAACATGTTAAGCTCTTATTGTGAATGACCTAAGCTCTCGTAATTATCTCGTAAGTACATGAGAAGAGAAGTGAACAGGAGGTAGTTTAAAAATCAACAACTAACATGGAAAAAATTATAGAATTTTGAACTAAGCCACATAGCCCCTTAAAAATTGTATATTCGCGTACCTGAAGACTTGCTGACCAAGAATATGTTATTAGTTATATAAATAGTCCCTTAACTAATTAAATATTCATAAAACAATACATAGAGATCAGAGATACTGTCAGGTCAATTCATATCTGCTTAGATTGGATCGCATATCTTTTGGGAAAAAAGTAGGTGACAGATAAGCTGGAATGGTACAGTGAATCTGATTGGGTGGCATTTGAAGGGAGACTAAATATTATTGGCTGACCTTTGAATAAACATAAATAGCCTATGTAACGTAGGAAAAGTTTGAATGATATTTTTTGAAAAGACTGTTTACACTGTAAAATTAATAGCGATTGGCTAACTGAATCGATATTGTCAGAATAAGCGTTAGGGGGACGCCATTTCCAGAAAATTTTAAACAGTGATAGATGAGAGCAGGCTGTGCTTTAAAACATAAGTTATAAGCAGCCTGGGCAATACGACAGATCGAAACTGTGTCAGTCATCTTCTCTGTGTGTATTTCATTGAACATTGTGGTAAGCTTGACATTTATTAACCTGTATTTTATATAAAAATTGAATGTGAAATAATAAAATATGTATGGACATGAGTGGGTCTATAGCGAACATGAGGCAAAGCCTAAAGATTGATCCACCATGTGATAGACTGTCAGAAAGGTGTAAAACTACAAGAATAGGTATGATTGTCATAAAGGAGCATAACACCTATCCTATTATATGGAAGAGATTACAGCTGGAATTGCAGTGGCGTTGCAACTATTAGGGAAAGGAATACTGGTGTACATTGTCACATCAAAAGAAAATGGTGGCATCGGTTTGTATAAGGATATGATCCTTTTGTTTGTTTGTAATGTACATGTCCTTAACTGTGGACTATTAGTGTATGCTAGATATTACGAAGGATGCATACCTTCACATTTCAGAGGTCCTGGGTACTGACGTTAATGTGGTACCAAACGCTTGAAAACTGAATGATTCAAGACTCTGCCTGTTTACTGCGAACCCATGCTAGTGGCCATTGCCTATCAAACAGGGAACAGATTGTCAAGCGAGCAGAGGAAAGGTTCAACATACATTCTACTGCCCAGTTAAGTTCTCGTTCGGCACCTGAAAGCTCAAACTACAGAACTTTAAAAATAAAGATCTTATGACAGTGAATAAAACTGGGACAAATATTTAATAGTTCCACAAGTGACAAAATAGAAACAAACAATTCCAGAAGGACATGATTACAACAACACCCGAGTATTACCACCAGTATTACCTTAAAGTAGGAGAACACTACATAAATATATTCGATTAATAATTTTATATATATATGGACAAAGAATTTATTGTGCTATTTGACTGATGTAATTGATTATTGTGATTTCACTTTTAAATTGTCTGTCCTGATTACAAATAAATTTGAATCAGGATAATAAAACTGTAAAAATCTTATTTACACAAAATTCAACCACAGTCTTAAATAAGATAGCCTTTTAAAGTGTCGTTGGTATGTTATTGTGGTGGTACTGTGTGCTGTTGTGAATAATAAACTATTTGTTTGTATGTTTGTTAATTATTGTGCTTCACACTCTACATTCATAACCCCAGACACAACACGAAGTCATTTAATATACTAATATAGATACATTTTGAATGAGATAAAGGGGGTGGTAGCAGAAAGGCACCCTGAAAAGTTCACAATACTATTGAGTAAATTCAGGGACCTTCATAGCTAATCTCATTTATTATAATACTAATACATAACAACAATTAATAACATCAAAATCCACCACACCTAGCTGGCCGGGAGGATAGTGTGATTCGGTTGTATAGCTAGGCGGTGTTGTCGTACGGAAGGTACGGGGTTCGAATCCTGGGTAAGCCACTCACGTCTGTTGTTTTTCTGTTGTCTAATGTTCTACTTCTTTATTTCTTACGAGTGCCTGAAAACATACCTTTATGTTTGTCTAATATTTATTTACTGTTTACATGATGATGCCAGTATATATATATATATATACACACACTGATGGGTCTGTATTTCGTGGTGAGAAATCAGTATGGGGTTTCTCTGCTAGAGTAAAGGGCGGGACCGTCGCTGAAAAGAGATGAGCTTACATGACAACTATTTCCTGCATGAGAATGGAGGTACAGGCAGCTGCTGCAGACCTGAGGTTGCTGTCTTAAACTACGTTAACCAGGACAGTTATTGTGGCTATCACGGGATTGTCTCCCCTGCTCCGCACTACGGTCAAACAATGGCCAAACTAAGAGCATAATGATGAGGGTATTCAAAGGTATCAACTTTCCCTCAAGATTACTCTTGGGAAGAGAAATAAATAGAATATTGATGCTTCTACTTCAGGGAGCCTAATAGGAAATAATAAAAAAAAAAGCATAACAACTGAGATCATCTAAGCTGTCATGAACGTTTTATCTTCCAGACCATTCTGTGAGGAAAAGAAATGTTCTCATATTGTCTGAGCCCCCAACTGAGATGACTCAATAAAATCTTAATTTAATAGCTCATTATGTTTGTGTATTTAAAACGGTACGAGTCATACGGGTGCAGACATTCAATTCACTCACCAGTGATTAATCCAACTACAGTTATAAAGTTACACATAAACATGTTTAATAATCACTTAGTGTTTAACAAGATTTAAAATAAATAACGTTGATTAGAATAATGCAGCGATGATATTTATCATCCTCGGATGATTTTTTACTGTGATGGAAAACAGTGTGGAGTCGGTTGGCGTCTGTTTCATCCGCTGTTGGTTCCCACCGGTGCTTTGGACTGTACTTCTTGTCGATAGTAAAACAATTGTGGCAGCAGCACGACTCTTGCACAAGGCTGAGATAACTGATTAGGTTATGCGGTAGCATAGTGGTTAGTGCACTGGCTTCCTAGCGCAGTGGTCTATGGTTCGATCCCCAGATGAGGCGGAAAAATTTTTAGGCCACAAACGGCTCCTGGGTTGACCCAGCCCCAAATGGGTACCAGAGCTACTCTGGGAAGGTTAAGGCGGCCGGCGTGATGCCGACCACATCACCCCTCGTGTGCCGACGGTCAAGATAATATGCGCCTAACACCATATTCCCAATATGCCTCAATGAGCGTGTAACGGGTTCCTTTTTACCTTTTTACCTTTTGTCAAGTCAAGCGTCTTCAAGAACCGTCTGATAAGGTGTCTAGCGTTGATTGCTGGCAATATGTACCACAAATTTGATGTTGGGTTACATCACTACTGGTAACTTGAACCACAGACCCGCTAAACATTTTTCAAGATGTTACTTTCTTGTAATTATTTATCACAACAAGGCTGGGCGGAAACGATTATGTAGCTTTCCATACTCCAAAATCACACTTGTTATCTTACTGTCCATGTTTTAATCTTTAACCAGATTGACATCTTCCAACACGTCATGTGTGAACTGACATCTCCCAATACTGTCTGTCCATTCATATTGGAACATGTGAACAACATGGTTTCTGTATTTTACCCAGACAAAAAGTCTGGGTTGACAAAATGGATGTCGCTTAGTGTAGACTCTTACTCCGCCTGGAGCTGGCGATAAGCGAAAAGTCAATGTGGCAACTTAGCTCTGCGTAAACAGAAGTCAATGTTGTTTCTAAAACCAGGTCAAGCGCTCAGGTAAAATTAAGGGAGTGGCAAATTAGAACATGATATGATAAGAAAACCTTGAAATATGAAAGAGAAAAATAAAACGATAAGGAGCGGTGAGAGAAATGAAAAGGAAGGAAGTGCAAAGAAAAACGTTAAAGGATGGCACAGGAAAATGTAATGATCGAGGATTGATTTATCATATTGGCATACTCTCAGTCCGTGCTTTGGAAGGTCCAAAATGGATGGCTAAGGAGTGAATGGAGAAGACTCGAGTCTTCAGGAATTGATATGGATCTACTTCATGGGGTACGCGGCAATGAGGGAGCTGACAGACTAGCTTAGAGAGCACCCATAGCAGGGACTAGATAAAGATAAGGGAGAGATATTAATGACAATTAATGATTGCCTATTATAGAACGACAATGCAATCGATGAGTCAACAAGGCTGAGATTGCTGGAATTTTACATCAAACGTAACACTAGCAGAGATGGACTATGAGAGAATTCATTCAGACTGATAGGAAACTCTATTCAGAGCGATACAACAGGAGGCAATCTGATCATGAGAAAAGGTCCCCCCGTCGAACAAGTGTTTCGGCCCTGTATATTCCTTTTCACTCTAAAAAAAAGGGGGGGGGGCCCCACCTGGGTCATGACTCCCAAGTGTCTCCGCCTCCTGTTGTCTTATGTAGAAAATGAACCCACTGTTGCAGCTTTAAAATCCACAATTCTGCCAGTCGGAGGCAATTGTGAAAGTAACCCTTATGTTGGAAACAAATTCTTGTGCCACAGCACACCACGACTAGGGACAGACACTGACCCACCTGCGCAAAGCCATCGAGGCTTGAAGCCACTGCACGCTAGCAACTGAAATCGACTTGCGCCCGACACCTCATATAACACACGACGCGTGTTGCCTATAACCCACCGTCCCTTCACCAATACAACGAAAAACTCAATGTATTGCGGACTTAGAAAAATTTCCACTTTCCGGATGTTTCCTGTAACGCAAGTGGATAGAATTTACTGTCCCGAGTTCCATAGCCCATTGCGGTTGTTCCACAGCCAGTATGATGCCTTTTCCGCAGTTTCACTAAGCCTCGTCAGTGCCCTTGTTCTCGACTGTCCCCTCAGCCCCAACAGTTTCAATAAATCATACACTGATGCAGCCACGAGCCCTCTTGCACACACCTCAACAGCCATGACCCTTGCAGTGAACCCATCGTGTCTCAGATCCGCGGCGAGATCACTATACTTGGCCGTTTTGAACAAATGTTGCTCTTCCAATCTGGATTCAAATGGCACAGTCAGCTCAATAACCTGGTGCGACGATGAAGAATGCAGCACTATATTCGGCCGTCTTGGAGATTTCCTGATACTCTCTGGATATGCTCCTCGTCCAGGTAGGTCTACTGTCATCTCCCAGTCATTTGCACAGTCAAGGACTGTATACAACCAGAGTAGAAAGGAACAAATAGCATTTATACCCTCCGACATTTACTAAGGGAGACTGAGCCCCTGTGGGTTTGCCCAGAGTATATTGATTTCAATTCTGATCAACAATAACAATAGTTTCGTAATATGAATATCAATAGTTCTCTGTCCATAGAAATAAGAGAGCATATAAACTTGACTGCTTCATACAGCCAATCCTGTTATACTGAAGCGAACCATGGAGAATCAGAGAAACATCAAATTCCTTTTAGTCGAGAAAGATGTTGTTTTACAGAATGATGTAAAGAATGTTATGGACAGACCAGACAATAAAGATGAACTGAAGTGACAGAGGGCAGTCCAAGAGGAATAAGATGGACTACATTTTCTACATTGGAAGATCTGGAATATGCAGATGACACTGCACTGCTGGCACATTCACATCAACACATCCAGGAAAAAACGGATAGACAATAAGTATAGCCAGCAGGTGGGCTTCAACATCAATTTAAAGAAGTCAGAGGTCATGACGCTCAATGTGAGCAACGCTGAGCCCATATCAGTAAGGAATCAGCAACTGGAGCAGACAGACACCTTCACATACCTAGGATGTATAGTAACACCAGACGGCGGGGCAGGCAAAGACATCAACATCAGAATGAATAAGGCAAGAGCAGCCGTTTTTAGCCTAAACAACATCTGGAAGTCCTCCCAATACAGCACAAGCACAAAATTAAGATTATATCAGAGCTGTGTGCTTTCTGTGCTTCTCTATGGTGCAGAATGCTGGAGAGTTGCAGAGAAGGAAATGTCGAAATTGTCCTCTTTTCACACATCATGCCTAAGAAAAATTCACCGAATCTTTTGGCCGAATACCATCACAAACCAAGATCTGCTTACTCGGAGCAAGCAAGAGGACATGCACACCATCATAGCTGGCAGACGCTGGAGCTGGGTTGGCCATGTCCTCAGAAGAGACCCCGATGCCATCACAAGAACAGCTATGCTTTGGACCCCTGAAGGAAAACGAAAGAGAGGCCGACCAAAAACAACCTGGCGGAGGACTGTGGAGGCTGAGATGCAAAGAATGAACCAGAGTGGGGGCACTGTACGAAGGATGGCCACCGACCGAGCAAAGTGGAATCAATTTGTTGTTGCCCTACAAGACGCCACTAGGCGTGATGGCCACTGACTGCTTTAACGGTCGGCGGCTAAGGATCAAAGAAGAAGAAGAAGTGACCTGACACTAATAAATGTGAAAAGAATGGCACTAACCAGACGGAAACAGTTTATATTTTGTCTGGGGAATGTGAATTATGGTATGAGAAGAGAACAGTGAAAAAACAAAAACAAATAAACAAATAAAGTCGACTACAATAAACATTATTTGTATAAACAAAATACAGAGGACGGCAAAGAGAGGCGGTATCCGACACTTTAAAATCATCTTCATCATCAGTACCTTTATATCTCTGTGGAGCACATGTCTTCAAAGAAAACAAGCCGCCGTATCTTGTGTCATATATTCAAGGTATTTCCATGGTTACTATAATCACGTGATCTATTTTATTCATTTCTCTCCAGTTTTTTTCTCCACCTGTTTTTCCTCTCTCTATTTCTTTCCTACGGATTCTAAAATAAATGCGGCCTTGTAATACTATCAACTAGTTTTCTTAACACGTGTCTGACCTAAAGCCAGTAGCTTGTCCTCACATCTTGTGCCAGTGGTGTGTTTCTGATTCCTCCCATCAGTTCCACATTAGTGATTTTGTCATACCATTTAAAGCTTCCTATTATACGCAAACCACTCATATATACAACTCTATTTCTTTCTGGTAGTCATTTTTTTTTATTCTCCATGTTTCAGAACCACACAATAAGACTGATTTGCCAGTTGAGTTGAAGATTCTTTTGTGTAGGACTTGATTTCTTGTGATTTCCAAATATTCCTCAGTGCACTGAAAGTCCTCTGGCCTTTTGTATTCTATTTATATATCAAAAATGTGTTTCTCCATGTCTGTTGATATCGCTGTTAAAAAGTTTACTATCAAGGCATGGAAAAAAATCGCCAAAAGAACTGATTAACAATAATACAGACAGGAAGCTGTGGAGAAACATGACAGTCTACGCCAGTCGTCATACCACTCAAAGAAGTTGAGCACAGTAAAACAAAAATGTTGTACAGTTACAGTTGTAGCTGTGCAAAAAAAAAAAAAAAACAACAAAAAAAAAAAAAAACATAAAAATTAATTAAACAAAACAATAAAAAGAAGAAACATATTTTCCTATCTACGTTTAACGTTGCTAACGTAATTAACCATGCTAATTGCCTTATCGGTAACGTCATGTCCTATTTTCCCCTCATCAAAGTTGCAATGTTTTCATGACGTGTTCCTAACAGGAAACTAAATCGCGCATTTCTTCCCTTTATACTTTATTTCTGAGAAATAGTTCTGCCTCTGTCGTTTTTCGGTGGCAAAAATTTCTGGAATTTTTCCCAATTACATTAAGCAGTTCGGGTAAGTATGAATAAGTGTCTCCGCCATATATTTATATATTTAAACAGTGAAGCCTCACTGCTCATCACAGATGAAGCTTCCTTGCTTCCTTGCCACACTTGTTTTCATGTTTCTGTTCTTTTGAATACAGGGTGTCCATAAAAGATTGTACCCTTTCAAAAAGAATGGTACACAACATAGTTATTTCCTGCGATATTTGGCGGGTGACTTACTCGTATGTACTAAAAGCAGAAAGTAAATTCTTCGTAATGTCCATTTCATATTATAATTAATCAGTAATTCGTCATTTCCTTTAAGTCTATATGGTACCAGCAATAACATGTCTAAAACTTTTTGTTTTGTACTGTTTGAAATTGAAAGTAATAAATGATTATTAATTTTTCTGAACCGCTGCAACCTCCAGGGAGTTAAATTCATATTTGAATAAAATATTTTTTTTAAATTTAAGAACCCAGTGTAAAGCTCTATTAATCACCAGCATCTTCTTCCCACCGTTTGTTCCACTGGCACTTGTCTGGTTCTTGTCATTAGTTCCATATAAGTGATCGTGTCTTACCGCTTCACGCCTTCCATTCTACGCAAGCACATACATTGAGGAAACCTGTTGATAGCACTTGCAGGATGTCCTTGTTTTGGGAATTCCCAGTATAAGAGCGGTAATAGGAGACCAAGGAACACATGGACAAGATACATGGAGACAAACGTGAAGGAGATGAAGAAGACATGGACAAGATGAATGGAGACAGACGTGAAGGAGATGAAGAAGACATGGACAAGATAAATGGAGACAGACGTGAAGGAGATGAAGAAGACATGGACAAGATAAATGGAGACAGACGTGAAGGAGATGAAGAAGACATGGACAAGATAAATGGAGACAGACGTGAAGGAGATGAAGAAGACATGGACACGATAAATGGAGACAGACGTGAAGGAGATGAAGAAGACATGGACAAGATAAATGGAGACAGACGTGAAGGAGATGAAGAAGACATGGACACGATAAATGGAGACAGATGTGAAGGAGATGAAGAAGACATGGACAAGATAAATGGAGACAGATGTGAAGGAGATGAAGAAGACATGGACAAGATAAATGGAGACAGACGTGAAGGAGATGAAGAAGACATGGACAAGATAAATGGAGACAGGCGTGAAGGACATGAAGAAGACATGGACAAGATAAATGGAGGCAGACGTGAAGGAGATGAAGAAGACATGGACAAGATAAATGGAGACAGACGTGAAGGAGATGAAGAAGACATGGATAAGATAAATGGAGGCAGACGTGAAGGAGATGAAGAAGACATGGACAAGATAAATGGAGGCAGACGTGAAGGAGATGAAGAAGACATGGACAAGATAAATAGAGACAGACGTGAAGGAGATGAAGAAGACATGGACAAGATAAATAAAGCTGATGACACAAGACAAGAAGATTTGGCATAAGTTTGATGAAGGCATGTGCTCCTTGCGAACATGAACAGTGATGAATGAATGAATGATTGAATGAATGTAAAACTCACCAGAGTATTTACCCAAATACTCTATAATTTCTTAATCTGTTTTTTTAATTTCAAAAATTAATTTTAAACACTCTCTATCTTCTTTAGTGTTTGTATCAAACACTACTACAGGTTATGTACGTAACACAGGAGTCGCCACGTACTTGGCCTCTCCGATGACCTATGATTGAAGAAACTGATTAAATCGGTACATAATCGTTCTCCATCCGATATTTGTTTTTAAAATAAATATGCAATACATTTTTGGATTTAATTATTTCTTTTACTTTAATGAAGATATTTCCAACTTATTTTACATTATTTATAATTATTCTATACAATAGGCGAGGTTAATTCCGCTTAAAACATAAAAGATTAAAATGTACAAAGAAAAGGGGCTTTATGAGAAATGTCAGCTTTCTACGATGAGTGGAACACAGAGGTGGTGAACATCAAATATTTAAAACGTGACAAATATGTAAACCTTATGTCGAGTTAAATAAAAGTAGTTATAAAAAAGTCTAAGAAATCTCACAATTTTCTCCAAGTCACTTTTTAAAAAGCTGTATCTAGCTCACTTATAATTAGTGGTTTTCTGTATACGTAATGGTGTTCCGATGTTCACCTCATGTTTATCGTCTGCTCCAATTAGGCCACTTGAAAGTATGGCGTAGCTCCGCGGGTGGTCTTCCAATAGTGAATACACCATGAATGTTTTCCACACAATGCCAGCACCACTGATGGATCTAAGATGTCTTCATGGAGATCACACTTGGACCAAAGAACGAGCGTTATCAATGTGGGTTATTGATGTCCTTATGTTTACGCGTCTTTTCAACTTACCTGATGTGGTGTAAGTCCACGCGGAAAGAAAGGGAAATTAAACTGTCAGAATATGAGGTCACAGTGCACGAAAGGGGTGAACTAAGAATAAGATTGACAGACTAAATTAGAAGAGGATAACCATAATAACTTTAAGAAAGGAAGAAAGATTATGCTCGCAGAAAGTAATCCATACAGCTCAGAACGTTGAAAAATGGAAGATATAACTTTTCTGACATGGCCAGAGGACTTCTATGGTTAAAAGAGGCGTGCCCCACCGCAAGAGAACGAACATGTCAAAGGGAATCAAAGAGAAAGACGCCAAAAAGAAAGAGAAATTATAAAAAAATAAGGAAAACCCGAAGATTGGTTTGGTTTGGTTTGGTTTGGTTTTAAGGACTATCTTCATTGCACACGGACAACTCCATCAGTGCTCACATCTCCTCTGTTATTTCACATAAGGAGGATCTCAGCACAGTGTACGAACTCCGTAGCGCCGGCGAGAATTCCAATGAGTGTATGTAGGAATAAACATTCTATAAATATTTTTGTGGTAGGTAGGTTTCTAATTTTTTTAAATGTTGCCAGCGCGGCGGCCTGATAGGTCTACTCTTTACGATTTCCAACTGCCGTGGGATTTTTAACGTGCGCAACTTGCACACGAGACCTCCTATTTTTTTTCGCCCTCATCCGAGAAGGCTAGGCATCCGATCTCTCTACCCAGGAGACCTGGGGGGAGTATGACATCAATAGGACCACTGGTTCTGAAAAACACAAATATTTCCATAATTAATATTCCCTCAACTGGGAATCGAATCTGGTACCTCTAGAACTCGAGGCGGACGCCATGTCTTAGCCACTCCGACCTTCCCCCCCCCCCCCCAAAAAAAAAACCCCGAATAGTAAGAGGATAAAAAAAGAACAAGATAACGATTCTGATGAAAAAGATGAAGAATTATGTACGATGACAGTGATGGTTATGAAGAATTAGATCAGACGAAGGTAAAGACAAAGTTGAAGAAGACGAAGTACACTTAGAAAAAGACTGAGATGTGGAAGAAGAGAGAAAGGATATGACCGATGTGGTGGAGATTGACGATTGTCTTGATGGTAATAATGATGAAGAAATACAAGTGTAAGATTAACACAATAACTGCCGTGGCTGTCTATTACAAAAGTGTACTGTTACATTTTCGCCCCCAGACACAGTGAGTGACAAATAAATTAATAAATCATCTTTTCAGTGGTACAGATTTATGCTGTGTATCTATTACAAATATGTGATGTAAACAGCTGAAATGGCTAACCCCATGTCAGCTTCAACCATGACAGTTATATGTAAACGATTATGTAAGATACAACATCACACTTAGTTAAACATTTACACTTAAAGACGTCAAAACTTATTACCCATGTGATACTTCACAACTTCATAAACCGGCTTGAGCCCGTGTATTGTTTCTCATACAAGAACACGTGTTTTTCATTTACGAGAACCGAAGTTGTGTGGCACGTGTCAGAAATGTGCGCCCCCCCCCCTCTTTGATTGAAGGGGGTGGAGAGGGGGATCTCAATCAATTGAGTTAATTCTTAACTGGCGTTGTCAGTCTTTATGTGTTGTATCCAGCTAGCAAGGGCGGATCTAGGAATTGTCCAAGGGGAAGGGGGACATCAGAATGAGAAGGTTCCCCGCTTTTTATTTACACATATTTTTAGACAATTAAAAAACACATTTTGAAGAAAAAAAATGTGACGACTTGATTGTTTTATTATAAAGTAGCTTAGAAATATTCATTAAAAAAAAAATATATAACTATTTATAACATAAGTACATAAAAGTAAGGAAAAAGAGACACAATTTTATACGAATTCATACAAATATTTAATAAATTAGCATAACAACAGTAATTAAAAATATATTAAAACTTATAATATTATAACGATTTACAACATAAATACACGTACAAAGTATATTAAATTATAAAATCTATTTTCCTCTTTTGTTCCTGAATTCGCAAGCTTGTCAATTACATTTCCTATGTTTATGTCGAAATCTTGATGTACATGCATTAACGCCAACCCTAATAATCTTTCTTCTGTCACCCTATTTCTTAGTCACGTTTTTAATCTGTGAAAAGCCGAAAAGCAACGCTCCGCACTGGCAACACTGATAGTCCAGTGTTAATAAAATGTGTAGTAAAGTGTGACGCGATGAATGTCACGATCACAGTATGAATATACGTTTACAGGATTTTTCATATAACTTTCTTGATTTTGATGAAGCCGCAAAGATTTAGCTTGCCAGATCATAGCTTTTGCTCTAAAGATTTGTAAAGAACTCATTTGAATCTTCACTAACATAGTCTCATATTTCTCCATAATTTTTCAGTAATGTTTGCAGATTTTTTTTATTAATATTGGTTAAACTGATTGGAAGAAGAGTTATTGTTATTGTTAATCAGAATTGAATTCACTGCACGCCGGGCAAACCCATAGGTGCTCAGTCTCCTTCAGCAAATGTCGAAGAGTATGAATGCTAATTTACCTGTAGCACGCTGGTTGTACATACGACGAATGCATCCTCTCTCACGTCCATCTCTGGTAGTCCCACGTTTGATGCCAAACTCCAACAGTCTCAGCCTTGTTGATTCATCCATTGCAGTGTAGTAGAAGAGTATTTAAACAGAACGCATTAAGCGTATCTTCTGAAAAACGAGTCATGACATCAGTTACCATAAAATCCAACTTAGGAATAAATGAACTTTTTCTACGAGAATAATGTATTCTTCCACACTACTTGGTGCATGATTGCCTCGCATTGTTTGTTGTCTAGCAATTCTCGGCTTTCTAATAACAATCTCAAGATTATTAGCTGACTGTTCTATTGATTTCTAAATTGACGAAAACACGTTTTCTGCTTCATCTCTTTGGCTATTCAGAACTGTGAGAAGATCTTCAGTGCACGAACCAGCTGAACTTAAATCAAGGGTTTGTTTCTGTAATATTCTGCTAAGTGATAACGTTCACGTAAAAATATACTGGCGTGTATAAACCATACTGCTCGGAAAAGTAAATACCATATTGGAATCAGAAGACAACCACGCTGGAGGGAATAAGCAAAAACCATTCTGATCTAAAAATTATACTGTAAGGAAAAAGTCAAAACCTGGAGATAAAAGTTACAGTTCAGGCTTAAAACACGACTGTCGTTATAATAGTTAGGGTAGTCCCATAACAGATACTGCTGGAGATGAGAGAAGTGTTAGAGACTTCATTATATCTGCTTTATGAGGTGGGGGTGACTGGGTTTCCTTACTCACTGCCTTTGGTTTCCCTAACTCGAGCGCATATTAAGGTACCAATTTACAGCTGGGTAGACTGGGGCGTAATACTACCAGGTTTCGAACCCGGGGTCTTTCGGACTCATACAAAGCTGTAAGTTCTAATAATAATAGCCTTCTAATAGTAGTAGTAGTAGCCCACTTCAGTCATGACTGACTATGGGGATGCGCCCCTGGGGTGACTCACCTCACTGCTTTTTTTGCCTCATGTTCATTTAGGCATGTTCTTTTCTCATCTGCTTGTTGTGAGAGCTTCTTTTCGCCCAATCTGAGGTGGCACCATAGGGAGCATCGCCACTTGGTGCGATCGGCAGCTTCATCCTCCCATGCTGCTGGATTTATGTCCAGTGCCTTCATGTCTCTCTTGCACACATCTTTGAATCTAAGCTACAGTTGCCCGGATGTTCTTTTGCCAGCTGTCAGTTTTTAACAGAAAATAATTTGGGCATACGAACATCTTCCATGAGGCGTATATGGACAAGCCTGCGTAGTCTGAGCTGCCTAAACAGCGTATACATGCTTTGAAGGCCAGCACGTGACAACACCTCAACATTTGTCACTTTGTACTTTCACCAAATACCGAGGATGTGGCGTAGACACAGTAGATAGAAAGTATTGAGCCTTCTTTCTTACTTAGCATAGGTTTCCCATGTGTCGCTGCCACATAGAAGTGTGCTGGTGATGCATGTGTTATATACCGCAGGTTGGGTCTTCACTGTGGGTTTGGAGTTTCCTCAAATATCCTTTGAAATGCAGAAATAATAATGCAATAATACTAATGCTGCAGAAAATGGCGATGATTGCAACGACGATGATGAAGTGGATTTTAAAATATAGAAAGAAAGAGGATGATGAAGAGAAAAATAAGAAGCAATAAAGTGAGCTTCAGTAGAAACTTGTCGAGCCATTATTATCGTAGTTGTTGTATTTTATTATCCATTCTATAAGTTGCTTTTCTTGATGGCTCCAAGGGTTCTACAATCTTCCACTCCCAGCCAGAATTCGCAGGTAAAAATGTGTTTCAAGTTTATTTTTCTCTAAAATTAGAAAACCATACCTTTACTGACAGCAGATACAAGGAAGCTAAGCTCTTGACGAATCTAGAAAGCGTACCTGATGTGCCTCGCAACGCTTAAAAAAAGAGATTAAAAAACTGCACCGGATTTTAAAGTGACAGTGCAATATTTCAGGACACGGCCAGGTTTTTGAACGTCCAAAAAAAAAAAAAAAAAAAAGAAATTGGTAACGCCAAATTATTATAACATTTAAATTTAGATTTATAACTAAAACTGTGGAGCTTAATTAATAGGAGTTTGTGTTAAAAATAAAATGTCAAACAGACAACTCGCTGTATTGTTAAGTGTATTACGCAGTTTAAATGTCAAGGCAGTTCTATTGTATGTATGTGAAACACGGAGAACAGGAAATTACAGACCTTAATACAAGAGTGCTTGTGTAGAATCTCACCATCAATCTTTAGCACCTCGCGGAGCATAGGCCTTCAGCAAACATGTGCCAAGCCTTCCTAGTCTTGTGCCATCAGCTCAGGATATTTTCATGTCCTATTCATCGTCTTCACGTATGTCTCCAGTTCTCTTCTGCAAGTGTTTTGTTCTCCCTCTCTTCCTCCCTTACCCTGTGAATTTCACACCAAGAACTGCCTGCTCTGCCTTGCCATGCCAACAACAGGGGATTTCTCAATGTGTATCCTATCCATCTCCAACGTCTTCTTCGTTTCTCTTTTTCCACTGCCACTTGTCTGGCGTGCGTAGGATAGAAGGACTGAAATGGTACGACGAGATCACTAATGTAGAACTGATGGAATGGACCAGACCAGGGCTGTGGAGTCGAATCGCAGTCATGAAGTTGGTCAATTTTCAAGGGAGTCAAGAGTCGGTATAAATGTCCAGACTCCGAATTTGACGAGACAGATCAAAGCAGATCTACGTTTGATCTAAGTCAAAACAGATCTACGTAAGTCAAAGCAGATCTACGTTTGATCCATGCAAGGGAAGAGGGCACTTAAAGCATTTGAAATAAGATTTTAAAGGAGTAGAACACCTAAAACCACTTTCGTGTTAAAGTACATTCATCTTTACATAAAGTAGAAAAAATTCAGTTGCTTCTGATCATAAATAAAGTTTTTATCTCAATTGGAAATGTGTACCTCATGGTGTTTGGCAAAGCAGTCATTTACGTGCAGGTGTGGATGATTTGTTATTTTGTATTACTGTATGAATGAATGAATATTTTAAAATGTAGTCTACGAAAGCCAGGTATTCATTTATTCACACGCATACCATATCTATAAATATAACTTCAAATAAGTGTCTCGGGATTTACTGCCCTTGCTCTGCACCGATGGCCCAACAGTGGCCAAAATTCAGAGTATCTACTGATGGTCTTCACAGGTGTCTACATTTCGTTCAAGATTACTCTTGGCAGAGATGTGAATTAAAGAATGGTGCTTCAATTCCAGGAAGCCTCGTAGGAATTTAAGAAATCAAGTACTGCTGCTGACAGGATCCTTCTTCTTCTTCTTCCTCGTTCGTCCTGAAAAAGACGTTGGTTGCGTTGTGTCTGTTTACGCCGGAGCTGTGATATCTGCGCCTTTCGGCCGACACATCCGACTTCAACACGGCATTTTTTGGGACCGGGTTTGCCTTCCCTCTTCGATCCCTACTCTCTCAGCTAATGTTTCCAGGACCACCACGTGGAGGTGGAGTAGGGTCTTGGTCAGCTCTAGTTCGCTGACCCTGACGCAAGCAGTCAAGCTATGGGTCGCTGACTGCATTCTCTATTGCTGCATCTTTGGGTCCCTGATAGGATCCAGGCCGTGTAAACTTTCTATTTTCCCTGACCTTCTTTGAGGAGTAAGACTGATCTAACTCTGTAAAATATTACTTTAATAGCTCTGTTATAGATATTTAAAATGACTGAGACATACGGGTGCAGTTGACTCAAAATGACATAATGAACTATAAATTAGTATATTTACAGATAACAAATTTAATAATCAATTATAGTTAACAATGTAAAACTGAATAAAGGTGTTGATGGAAAAAATGTTGATTTTGAACAGATGTATTACAAATTTCTTAGAGAAAACATCTTTAAGTGGGTACTTAGCTGCCAGTAAGATGTCGGTTGGCTTCTGCTCCAGCCGATGTTTGTTCTTTGCAGGTTATGGACGGGTTCTTCTCGTCACTGGTCAAGTCTGGTGGCTGCAACACGTCCCTCGTAGCATTGTGGGGTAATTGCGAAGATGGTTCAGCGTCTTCATGTCCCGTCTAGCTTTGACTGAAGGTCACTTATACCACCATACCACGCACTTGTTCCGCACACTAGCACCACCTGTTGGTACCACCGACTAGTATTATGAAATAAGAGAGAAAGAAATACCATCCTGAGTATTGGGTTTCCTGAAACAAAATCAGGTGTCCCCACCCCACCCCCCACCCCCCCAACCCCCTTTTTCATTACAACATTCCATCTGCTTCAGAACTTTACCCTCTCTGAGCATTAATATTAATCTCAGTGAGCAGAATACACCCATTGCATTTATATAAAACACGTTTACATATACACTTGCACTGGTTGAAACTGTTAATATAATAAGTACATACATCATTTCTGCCATCATCAACTCCGTGCACCATATGGAACTTAGGTCCAGCTCTGCTTTTGGTTCTGTATGAGAAACCTGCATCAAGCCATCACCAGCTCTTGCAGTGGTGATTCATGAAACTATCATTCTATATTCTGAGGTTGCCAGCCTCGTATGAACTTAGACATTCACGAGCAATTTTCACATGGTAGTAATGCAAAATATAAAATTATACAATGTACAACTTACCCCAAAATATATTTGGGCAAGATACAGACTCCTGGCTTAGATGAAACGTTAAGGTAACTGGATTAAGATGCCTCTTACACGTGGTCTGGGGTTTAACTTTATAATAGACTTAGTGTTCAGGTTCCTTGGATTCCGGGCTTTCCGTATTAATAAAGGGCGAATTTTCCTGTTGTGTGAATGCACAAGATGCTCAAACACATTGTCCGGTTCTTTAAAGTGGAATCCTGATCCTATTCCTTATTCTGGCTTATTTGGCTGTCTTCTTGACGAGTTGAATTTCACAGTGCCGTAAACTCATTGGGAGCTAAATTATAAGGTAACATTCGGCCCACGTGTCCACATTGCTATTACATGACAAGGCTCCAATCCGAAATGTTGTATTTTAACATCTCAAATGCCAAGCCAATAGTATTCAATTTGCGTATATTGGTAGGGGTACATCCCACTACCCTTTCATGTAAAATTCCTGAGTGACACACACAAATGTGATTTTTACAAGTCACTTCCCATATAAGGTATGTCATCTTCCGTGTATTATTGATCATGTTTACATTCATGACATCCCATTCCACCACAGACATTCTCTTTCAAGATGGATAATTATCGTAACTACTGCCTAAAACAAGTCTGCCCGGAAATTATTATCTCATTTACCCAGTCCAGCCAACCCTATCAAGCAACACCATGACCCGACAGGAAATATTATCAGTGATGCGATAATCGACTGTGGCCATCCCAAAGTTGTTTACTTTTTAATCGAGCGCTCCATTGCATTGTCTGGTCGAAAATTTGTTAAATTTAAAACGTGAACATTTCACTCTACATATTCAGGTGCCAAGATGGGTTCAAACGAAAGTGACTGATTACAATAATCAATGAGGATGGGCGATGAAATTCCGACATGACAAGGATTGAAGGAAGCGAATTTAAACAATGAATCGAAAATACTAAATACTGCCAGAGGTGGGAAAAAAAATAAAGTGAACTGCACAGATTATTTTGTCCCAATAAGTACATAATTTTATGCCCTAGTTTAAAAAACACTGTGGTCGAAGTTGGACCTCTAAAACTAACTGTCAGAGTCAGAATATTTTTTCGCCGAGTCCACAACCCTGGACCAGACAAATAACGGTGCGGCAAGAGGTGAAGAAGTGAAGACAAGACGATGGCCTTGGATAGCACATAGGTTGAAAAAAAAAAACAGTTGATAGCATTACAAGGCAGTTACTGTTCAGAATCTCAAACGTAAGAGACATTAAGGGAGATGTAAACACACACTCACACATACGCACACACACACACACACACACACACTGAGAAAGGAACTGAAGGCAGATATGAACATATAAAGAAAACGTTAAAGACTTAGAATGGATGACACGGGGTAAGAAGGTTTGATTACAATTTTCTGAAGGCCAATCTGGCCCATTGGCTAGAGCGCTGACATCTTTGTGACAGAACTGGGCGACCCCTCTTGATATCTGTTTCACTACGACAGTATCAGTTACATTTTTGTACTGATTTTATTGCGATTTTTCCGAGTCGCACCCTTTTCTTTCTGTTTGCTATGTAGCAGGAAGTTTTTTTGTGTTCAAACATCTGACACCCATCTGTTGATGATAATACGTCTCGTTTGCCAGGGTGCGGCAAAGCTTTGCAACGATTAGGCCAGGGGCGCGACAGATAAGGGATTAATCGTCTGTGTGACACATTCTGGACAGTCAAGCATGACATAATCGTTTCCAGTACACCTTGTTACAAAGAGATTGCTTTACATGAAAGTAATAATTTGTTACATCTTACACACATTGTCGTGTGAGGTTACATATGCTTTTATGAGTTGGTAAACAGGGCAATCGGATGTTTACAGCCAATTTTCAGAAAAGTAATGTTTGAAATGTTGCACTAGATGAGTCATGCAAAATATTCAAATCAGATGGGCTGATCATTTGAGCTCCATAACACACAGAGCTGGTAGGACCGTGAACATAACCTGACAGAGTTTTGGTGTTAAGACACTGTGAGAATCACGCTGGCCAAAGACACCAGACTTGCCAGTAGTTAGAATTCAGAATTTCCATTTATCAGACAGGACGCCTTTTATTGGAGTATTCATAAGGACTTACAATTCAGCTTAGGAAATCTCTAACATTTTAAATAACGAAAACCTAAATATCCGAGGAACTGAAACACACGGAGTCAGAGAGGAAGATTATCTAATTAAAGAAAGACACACCAGACACATGTAAGAGGCCGATTCAATTCTCTTTTATTCATCTGAGAAAAAAGTCTGTGAGCCCGGATTGGCGTAAGTTGTCATTTTACATTTTATATTACTAATATATGAACTAACATATATATATATATATATATATATATATATATATATATATATATATATATATATATATATATATATATATATATATATATATATATATATATATATATATATATATATATATTACCATGTGAATATTAGTATGTGAAAATAGCGTGTGGATGTCCTAGTTATTTGAGGCTGGCAACTTCAGCGTATAGAATGATGATTTCATGAACCACCACTGCCAAGGGCTGATGATTGATTTATAGCTAGTTTCGTAAAGAGAACTAAAAGCATAAAGTAGTCCCAGGTTCCATATGGAACAGGGAGGAAAAGATGAAGAAATGATGTATATTCTAGTTATAATACTTACAGTTTCAAACCAGTGTAAATGTCTATGTGAACATATTCACTTTAAAATTGATGGTAGTTTCAAACTTTTCAAACCAGTGTAAACATAAATGAAAACATATTCAATTTATATTGTGAACGCTTTTCAATCAGTGGAAATGTAAATGTAAACATATTCTATCTGTACTATTAACCTTTTCATTTAAATGTAAAGCTATTCAGTTTAAATGTAAAAGAAAGTTTTATCCCGAGGGATTAAATTTAATTCTCATCGAGGGTAAATTCTGAGATTAATGGGACGGTAACATACACATTAGTATGTGTCGGGAAACGCAATACTCAGGAGAGCGTTTCGTTTCTATTCTTTATCATAGTTATTGGTGGTGCCAGCAGAGAGTGCTGTCTCTGGGCCAGAGGGGGGGGGGGGGGGGGGTGGGGGGGGGGTGGGGGGGGGGGGGGGGGGGGGGGGGGGGGGGGGGGGGGGGGGGGGGGGGGGGCGGGGGGGGGGGGGGGGGGGGGGTGGGGGGGGGGGGGGGGGGGGGGGGGGGGGGGGGGGGGGGGGGGGGGGGGGGGCGGGGGGGGGGGAGTTGGCCTGCGCTTGAAAACGAGGGACCAACTTTATAGACTATCCTTGACATTTCTGGGAACCGAGCTGCGCTCTGCAACCTTGACCAGCGACGAGTGTGAGCAGTGTAAAAAGAACCCATCAGCGGGAGCAGAACTACTTTTGACAGCTAAGTGCAAAATGTACGCTGCCAAAGTGAATTTTTTTCATTGACTCTACTATCAATCAATGAGGAAACTTCTCTTCTAAACTATTCAATTATTTTCAAACTGTTAAAACTTAAGTGATTATTAAATTTTGTTATTTGTAATTTTACAAATTTAACTTCGATTTTATCATTTTAAAGTTACTGCATGTTTGTCTCAGTCAATTTATTACACACACTCTAAACAGAGCTTTACCAGAATAATAATTCCACCTCTGTGGGGGCTTAACGAGCTAAAATTAATCATTGCTTAATTCTTCACAAAAGTGGTCGACAGATTCTAGAATTAACATGCTCAGCCAAAGCAGCATTGTTTTTGCTTAGCTGAATATCTTGTGAAGAGTCCCTTTGTGATAGAAGTGTCATTACCCTTCTATCTACATCTCTGCCAAGAGTAATCTTGTGAGAAGGTAGACACATTTGAATCGCATATTAGATATACTTGCGTTTTGGCCACTGTTGGACCACTACTGCAAAGCAGGGGAGGCAATACCATCACAATCTTGCGGTAAGGGTACCAAGTTCGAAACATGGAAGCGTCATGGTCCAGTCTACTCAAGTATAAACGGGTATATGACACTGCTCTAAAGTTAGGGAAGGAAAAGGCAGAGAGAAAGGTAATTGATCACTCCACCTCATAAAGCGGGACCTAGTATAATGAAGTCTCAATTCTCTATGGCAGTATCTGTTATGGGACTACATCTACCTTTACCTTTATCCTCCCCTGGGAGCTAAATTGTACGGGAGAAGAGAAGAAATGAATTAAACAAGGCCCACTTTCCTAAGGAAGAAGAGAAGAAATGAATTAAACAAGGCCCACTTTCCTAACAGAATACAGATAAAAGGATACTGCATCAGGAACTAAGGACATTAAACAAAAACCAGCTTGAAAAACCATTTTCTTGAGAACTTCTATTGTCCATTCCGTATGGTTTTTTGGTGATTTTTTGGTTTTGTTTTAATGACTATCTTCATTGCATACGGACAACTCCATCAGTGCTCTTATCTCCTCCCTTAGATCAAAGAAGGAGGATCTCAGCACTGTGCATGAACTCCGTAGCACCGGCGAGAATCCGAATATGCGTATATAGGAATCACACATTCTATAAATATTTTTGTGGTGAGTAGGTATCTATTTTTTGAAATTTTGCCAGGGCATCGGCCGTATGGCCTACTCTTTACGATTTCCAACTGCTGTGGAATTTTTAACGTGTGCAACTTGCACACGGGTCCTCTAATTTTTCGCCCTTGTCGGAGAAGGCTAGGCATTCAATCTCAACACCCAGGAGATCGGAAATGAGTATGACATCATTAGGACCACTGGTTCTGAAAAAAAATTTCCATAAACTATATTCCCTCTACTAGGAATCGAACCCGGTACCTTTAGAATTCGAGGCAGACGCCATACCTCTTAGCCACTCCAACCCCCACTCCGTAACTAGGAAGCTTGCGCCAAAACACCTCATAAGATCTCGCATTAGCAGTTTCTGCGGCATGTTGTTTTACACAGTGAGGATGCGATCACCCGTGCACAACCTCACTTTAGCCGCCTCTTCCATCATGCCAGGTTGGATTATTTTGTCAGTAAATAAATTAAGTGGCTGCTGTAAAACTGGTAAGGAATGTAAGTATATAAACCAATAAAACGGTATTGAATCAGTTTTACAAATAACGGTTCACAAGAAACAAGGGACGTTTCGGGTTTTACCCTTCATCAACCATAAACAGGTGACAAAGACAAAAATTACATATAGGCTAGGTACTACAAAAACATACGATGATAAGAAACATACACAAAATGGGCGATACAAGCAGATGGAAAAAATAAACACCAACAGTAATGAGTGAAAAAAGAACAATAATAATGCAAGAAAATCGTAAAACCTAAAAGAAATATCGAAACAAGAAATTAAATAATCAACGAAACGAAAAAAAGAATGAACAAAACTATGGAACAAGTAAAAGTTTGCTTAGCTAAATCTGAAGATGCTTGGAAAAAGAAGACCGTAATACTCCGTTCAAGTAATCTCGAAGGAAGTGACGTATAAGATACAAAAGGATACGAAACGAATCAAATCCAAAACAAAAGAAGATAAAAAAAACTACGAATAAAGAAGAATGAAAAAGAGATAAAAGCTATCAGAATTTATGCAAAATGATGTTAAACATTAATACCTTCAGGAGATAAAACGCCCATTTGAAAAATAAGACGATTCTCCAATGAAAAGCGAGTCCGGTCATCACCGACACATGAAAGCGTCTCTTGTTTCTTGTGAACCGTTATTTGTAAAACTGATTCAATACCGTTTTATTGGTTTAAATACTTATATTGGATTATTTCGTCCCATTTACTTCTTTGCCTCCTCAGAAATCTCCCTCCCTCACCTACCCATTATCCAGGAAACAAAATTTGGTTCATTTTCTTATAGGCGCAGTTATTAAATGTTACCTATTTGTTGATGCGCCTCGTGTTGTCTCTGCAGAGAGAAAGAAAGAATATGCCGACTGATCCCTTCGGGGTGCCGTAATAAGCGACTATTATGAGGTTGTGCGTGAGGCGTGCAGCCTCATCCTGTAAAATAAGTTCCTACAGAAACCACCACTGTAAGAGCACACGAACTCCTTGGTGAAGGCCTCCTGCAATGGGACCCAGCTACAACAATGGATCCATGCTCCACATGGAGCTGTAAATGTAAGGGCGAACTAATTATGTATACTGAGTCTTTGAGTTTTCTTGTAAGCTGTGTACTAAGAGAAACAAATGTAAGTGTTATTTCTAATGTAATAAGCTCTTCATAATTCCTTATAGGGAAATGTTGGGATTTTGAATGAGGATATCGAAAAGTGATAGAGAGAACGAATGAATGAACGAATGAACTTTATTTTCAAATTATTAAGAATTAGGCGCCAAGGCCCGTCTAACATTCTGCCCTTCCCCTCTCACTTATCTTACATACTATTTTCTTTCATTCCCACATATTACTTTAAGCATTAATTTAAAGGCAATGCAACATTAAAAAGGTAATATAACAGCATACATTTACAGTATCCAATTATAATCAAAAGTAAGTATATATATTTTTTTTAAACAAACAATAAAGTAATGAAAAAACAACAACTACAAGAAAAGAGAGAGAGAGAGAAAGAGAGAGATGAGAGGGAGAGAGATAGAGAACGGACGAAAACATTTTATTTGAATAATAATAAAGTATAAACGCGCCTGCATGTCTAACATTTTGTCGTACCATATTCTCATATTTCAATTGCATCTATTGTGTAGCTCCCGGGGACTCTCTGATAAGTTAAAGAAAGAATAACCCTGCTGCTCCCTCAGGCATGTCGTACAAGACTACTAATATGAGGTTGGACATGGGACTGTCTCACTTCAACATGTAAATCAACTTGCTACAGAAACCACTCCTACAACAGCATGTGAATGATTGGTTTCAGACTTACTGCACGGGACTATAACGAACAAAAGGGTAGATGATGATGATGATGTTGATGATTATGATGATATTGCAGCAGTTCATTCTCGCATAAACGTAGTATATTTTATGTGTTATCTTTTTTTTTTTTTAAAACAAGGTCTATGTCGACTGGCATCGGCGATCACGTGTATCCAAAACTTCCTGTATTTAGCGCTTTTTTAAAATCAATCCTGTTTTATGATTTAATTCCATGGCATGGTATTACATTGTCCAGTATCGCCACTACTTGCTGCTCGTCTCTTCTTGTCGTCTCGACTCTCCTACCCGCACGTCTTTCCTTGCCCACAGTCTGTCTTGTCTATTCATCAATGATTTCCATTAATTTTTATAAGTATTATACCTGGTTTTTTTAAAACCTGTTTTGTGCGATGGACCACTTTGATTGTCCGGTGAAGGCCACGGTTCTCGTCTTAGAGACGATATACATAAATGCATAATCCCATATTCTATATACAAAAAGTATACTTTATTACATAAAAAAATAATTAAGCTTACGTATATAAAAACAATATGTAAAAATAGAAATGCCAAAAACTGTGATAATTCCCGGAATAAAAATTTTGATAAGAATGAAATTCACATTTTTAGGTTATGTACTAGTGGCACGAGACAGGAAGATTTTGCACACGTTCTGTGAAGGTCTACGCTCCTGGGAGAACGGAAGGGTGATGAGAAAAATATACTCTACAGGGAGTAGAAAGTTAACGACAGAACGAACGAACGAACGAACTTTATTTTCAAAGGGTTGAGCATGAAAGATAGCCACATAGCGTTGTAACGATCACGTCTGCCACTTCAAGGACAACAACTTGAACAGCAGTATCCGTAGCAGCTGCTAGAACAACGCTGACAAAAAACACAACCAAGACAGCCAAGTAAATATTTGTAGAATAATCCATCTTCATCTCTCCACTCCAAAAAAAAGTAGTTCCACACAACTTGTCAGGTAAGAAGACAGTTTTTATGTTTATAGTTTCTACTCTCGAACAGGGCTTCTTAAACTATGTTTCATGGGTCCTTTGGAGTTCCGTTAATAGATTCTAGAGTGATCCGTGCACATAACCTAAAATTTAGAAGGTAAAATTTGTACTACTGCATTTATACACATGTTTTCTAAGAATATGTCCGTTTCCTTCACCGGACAATCAAAGAGGTCCATGAAACATGAACAGTCTAAGAATCCCTGATCTAAAATGTGAATGATTGGAATGCATATCATGGCAGAATCAGACGACAGACACTTTGACACTTAATATTTGGTTTTATTGTTACAAGCGTGTGACAAGTGACAGACCAAACAAACTGTTGCCTCTCTCTTCAACGTGTATGTCATTGTACTCCTTTCTCTCTTTCTTCTTTCTCTTTTCTTCTGTCTCTATCATCTCCTTATTTTCTCAACTTATCAGGGGCGTGCTAAAAATATTTGGCACACGGATCCTTCCTTTGACACCGACAATAACAGACATATAAATAGGTAGTATATGTTGACACAGTTAAATACTGTCACAATAGTATCCCATAGTACCCCCGGTCCTGGCTGTCACCCGGTGTGGACCCTCCCTCACACTCCCGCCAGTACGCCACTGACACAAATCCAGTTATTTCTCGGCACCTAAAGTTATCAGAGCTACTTGTAATTCCGTTGGTCTCTGATGATAAAAAGATACCAGGAAACTTGAAAGTACCCCATAGGGGTATTATACCCCTATTTCTGACCAATAATTGAATGAAATAAACTGCAAAATATATATGCAGACCCCGGGGGGAGGGGGCTCTGAAGAAACAAAGAAATAATTTGGCATCTGCTGCCTCAGGCAATCGTACAAGGCCACTAATGGGAGTTTGTGTATGAGGCTAGCAACTTCATCATGTACAACAAATTACCACAGAAACCACCGTCACAAGAGCATGAACAAGCTGGGGGGGGGGGGGGGGGGGGGAAGATTATTACAAGGGGAGACAACCTGTAATATGGCGCCTTGTTCCGTAGGGAGTGACAAGGAAAACGATTATGATGATGATTATGATAATGATTATGATGATGATTATGATAATAATAATTATGATGATTATGATAATTATTATGATGACGATTATGATAATAATTATGATCATGATTATGATAATTATTATGATGATGATTATGATAATTATTATGATGATGATTATGATAATTATTATGATGATGATTATGATAATTATTATGATGATGAGATGAACAGAACGGTCTAGAAAATATACAGAAATCGGTGACATTCTAATATAGAAAGAAACTAATTTTCTTTTTTTTTAAACTGAGTATTTTTTTAAATACAAAAATCTATACAGAATTAGGATTTTAAAATGAACATCATAAGTGGATCAAGATACATAGAGATGGGGCTGTGATAATATGCACAGAAACAGGAACGTGCAGCCAGAAATACATTCTCTGCAACGAATCTTCTCACCCAGGCAGATAAGAAAGAGAGTTCTCCAATGCTGCGTTCAGCGAGATCATCAGATGATCTAAAACTAAAACAACAAACAGAACGTCAATGGAGGCGGCACAGATCTCTCTGCTACAAAGAACTTTTCAGAATTCCTTCCATTCTACAATCTTAGTGAAGATGTTCTAAGACAGGTCGGCTGATGATGGATTACACGGAAGGATTTTAGTAGATCCCTGGGTGACGGAGTGAGAAAAGAGAAAGAATATTAAAGCTAGAGAAACTTTACCGGCAATTAAGAGTAGTTTATCCCTAAAATTAAATGTACTTTTTTCAGCATTCGATGTGAAATCTCACGGGCTAACTTCAAAAACTCAGTTTAGCTGTGAACTGCATGAGATAGGAACGCTATCTTTACTTTGAAGCGAGGTTTACATTCGGTAAAATATTATTTCGTTTGAATTTCCCATACTTTAAAACTCTATATAGGCTGCACTTATCACACATTCCAAATTTACTAAAACCTGAAAACATTCATGATTTTATCGTGGTAGAGAGCTCACCGTTTCTAAAGTAGATCCTAACAGCTTCTGTTTGCCTGCCCCTGTGTTACGAGATTCCGGTTTCAAAGTGAAATCATTGAGCAGGTATTTAAAAAATAGCGACTTTTTTTTTTTAGTATCATCTGAGAAAAAAAAAACAAGAATTCAACTCGCTGTCAAAACATAAATCAATGATGGCAAACGAAAAAGTTTACGCAGAGAAGACAAATACTGAACATTCTATTATAAAATAGGGGGGCACAAAACAGAAGAAGTGGCTGGGGGACAGTGGAGGCCGACAGTTGGGAGAGATTTTTTTAATGTCATTCAAAAATGCATGGAGGCATATCTGGAGTCATCCTTATATGACCACCAGCTATGCACAATGCTACAATATACGTCCGTGGAAGTGAACCTATGTCTGTGAGGTTAATTACATCCTCATTGACTCTTGAAATCATCCACACACTTCCAGGGATTACTCCTGTGGTGAAACTTGTTGAGAACCCAGCATTGCATACTAAGCTTGGAGAAGTCACTTGAGCCCTAGGCGTAATTCTTTGGCTTTGACTTGGTTGAATGCAGGCAGAAGGATCGTACTATGGGCCCAGTGATAGGCAGGGTAAGCTGAACAGTGAGTGTGCAGGACGTGACAATTCCTTGGGAGAGCCCAGAACCAGGGTACAGTATTTTAGCTCTGCATGGCTGGAGATCCCCCTTGGATCGTGGGGAATGCACAGTATGCCACGCACTTCTTACTCCTAGCTTGGGACCAGATGTGATGATCCTTTAAATGCAAGCCAAGCTGGAGAAACTGGAGCTCATGACTTCAACTCAACACGCTTTGGAATGGCAGAAAAGCCACAGGAAAAAGCCTAGATCTGCAGTGTAGATAATACCAAGGAGTCTTCCACCTGGTTTTTGCTGCAAAAGAACGAGAAGCTTAGTAGCCCTAGTTAAAGAACAACATGTCATTCAAAACGGCACTAGTTGAACATAACACAAGACGATAGGGACCAAAAACGAACACAAAAGGCCGCTATTAACACATTAAGTACCAACATCATCATATGCACTACGACCGCTGATGGACCACCAGTAACTTCTTTTGTCGTGATTCGTAAAGGATTGTGCTTCCATAAATATTCATACATAGTCTTTATTTAATTGTTTTCTCTAGATGTGTTTCTGTTAATTTCTTCCTACTTAAAAAAAGCACTTTAGATTTCTACTTATCTCTGTATCATTATGACCTGTCTGCTCCCAAAGTAGATGCAGCACAGACCTTCAACAACTACACACCACGCCTTCATGTATGTGCTGTCAGTTCAAGTCTATCTATGTTTTCTTTATCTCTTTGTCTCTAATTCATTTCTCTATGTTTCTTAGGTCTCCAACTATTTTTCTTAACGCTGAGGATTCCAGAACAAGGACTGACTTGTAGTGCTAGCAACTGGTTTTCTCATTGTGTGTCAGATCAAATACTTGCGTTTTCTCCACAAGTCGTCCCACTGGTATTTTATATTATGTCTTCATGCATGAGATTATTTGCTTGTGTCTTGTGTGTTCTGCTGTAGGTTTTTTTCTTCTTTTGTTTGTCCCATGTTAAAATCGTTGTGTCATTTTGAAACACTAATTCGATTACTATTATATCAGTTTTATTTACAATAAAAAATAAATGTATATGAATACGGTTAATTAAAGTGCAAAATCATGAATATTGTGTCAAGTCATAAGTATGACTAATAGAAACAAAATAACCCGAATATTTGAATCAACAGCCATCTATCATGACTTTTCTACTCACATACTGATATTATCCAACTGTAAGTAATTGTGACGTATAATGGAAAAAAAGCCTACAGTAATCTGACCATCTTGGTAACCTCGTAGCGCTCTATGATTTGCTAGCTAAAGCCATGCATTTACTGCCTGTCTTTACTCACACAAGCTTACTTTTTCGTTACCGCCTCTTTTCTTAAACACGTGCAAACGCAGTGTTTACAAATTTTCGAAACCTGCCCGTCAAAACAGGTAGCGAATCAGCTTCTGTTTACCTCGTTTTCCCACGCCAGTATCTGTCAAGCATACGATCTCAGACAGAAAACAAGTGAAACAGACGTAGCGGCCTTTTGAAGTCTCCGGAAAGGGGAGTTAACGCTTTAATGTCGTATACGCAGAAAATTCTTCGAGAACCCGTTAGACGTAAGAATTCTTCTGATGTCGTTTAGCAACGCCGACAGAGCCGACCTGTAAGCCTTTCATTTGGGAAACGCAGTCGCTGTTCCCCGTTACACATAGTAACGCGAAAAGTAACATCATCGATAGATTAGAGAAATTTAAGCATATATAAGCTGTGTTTTCTTAAAACTCGCTATCAGCGTTACTCAGATTTTTTAATAGTCTAAGCTCGCAGTTCTAGAACCATTTTGTTAAATGTGTTATTAGCAATTCGTGGGGATTTTTCTTTCTGATTTCTGGTAATAGAAATTAGTGCTTAGGCGTTTAAAAGTGTTAGCTTTTACCAATTAAAAGTGTAAGCTTTTACCATTATAATTTACTTAGATTTTCTAGCTGTTAAAACTAGTGAAATAAAATAACGCGTAGCTATTTCATACCAGATGTTCAGTTATAATGTTAATTTTCACCACACGCTTTCTCACACAAGAAGAGACCGTTTTAGCTGACTGGTTTAAATGCTAGGCGCGACTGATAGTGACAGAAAAGAATTCACGCTTTATTTCATTGTGCGTATTTATTATAAGTGCCAATCATTTAATATCATACGACTAAAGTATCAAACGCCGACCATATTAATAGCTACTTTACGACCGGCCATAGTTTGTGATAATTGACATTGTACGCTGATCGTTAACCGCGAGTAAGGGGGGGGGGGGGAGAGTCGCATAACTCAATCCAACCTACATTCGCTAAGCTACGCGCGATAAGATAGGCTAAAGAAAACACCTGTGCCGTTTAACTTTAATCAGGACTGACGGAGTGGATAGGAGATGTGTCTATGTCCCCCGTCTTTAATGTGACGGTATGAATGCTTATATATATAAGCTATATAGAACAGTAAGCA
>JAMPIV010022384.1:0-70000 GCA_024509875.1 Oreohelix idahoensis
GAAGAAGTTTGCCGGGGATCGCTGGGGGCATACCCTCACACCGAAACCAAAGAGAAGGAACAGCTACATTCTGTCGTGCTGCCCGGGGGACACTTGGTCTATGTCGAGGCCCGAGAGGCAGGAGCCCAGGTCCCCAGTAGGCCCCCGTCATCGAGTGATTCAAATAACCACTGTCCGGCCAGAGGCCCATCAGGCGCTCACATTTTCATCTACCCCCCCCAAGGTTAGGCCCTTTCCCAACCATATCTTGATGATAATGCCCGGCACTCTCAGTTCAAGGCGGGGGAAAACTAAACCTGAAGAAGTTTCGTCAGGTTCGTCCAGGCCTAAACAACTTCCATTGTCAGGTGTGTGTGTCTTCCCCAACGGGAAACGGCCCACCCAGTGGAAAGATTTAACGGAACATTCGATGGCGATCCTCGAGAACCGTCTGGCACACGGATAAAACCCAGCCAGATACATCCGGGTGACCGTACTGCACGCCGCCTCTCTTTGGATCTATAAAAAGGTCCACTCGAAGCTATGTTTAAGAACGTGGGACTGATGAAAAAGGCAGAGGAAAAACATTACAACTACATCTTCATACCAATATGTGAATGAGCTGACCACTCGGTTAAAAACTGGCTGGAAACTTGCCAATGAAAATTTGAAACAAGCCAGGAAGAAACATGCTGCCTATTATAACAGGAAGGCGATAGACAGAAATTTGGCTGTGGGAGAGAAAGTACTGCTTCTTTTGCCCGGGAGTCAGAATAAGTTACAAATTGGATGGCAGGGTCCATATACAGTTTTAGAGAAGGAATCTAGAACTAATTATAAGATAGATAAGAAGCACGGGGAAAGAGAGAGACACACTTGTTGACCTTTGTCCCATCGCCATGGAGATGATAAAAAGGAAACCACTTTCATCATTTGAATATCCATTACACCCCTGTGAGACAGCAGCACAGGTGAAAATCAGTACACATTTAACGAAAACTCAGAAAGAGAGAGTGCAACAGGTTCTAAATAATCATGCAGAGGTGTTAACAGACCGACCAGGGCATACAAACCTATTGGAATATGATATGAAACTAATACACTCCACACCTGTCTGTATGAAACCATATTCGATTCCGTTTGCTAAGGAGAAAGCTTTGAAGGAAGAGATAGACTATCTATTGAAGGAAGGAATTATTTCGCACAGTGAATCTTCGTATAGTTCCGGTGTTTACTCTTAAGGAAGCCCTCTGGAGAACATAGACTCTGTATAGATTACAGGAGACTGAATGCTATTACAGAAGGACAGGTGGATCCATTGCCGGATACAAATCAGCTGTTTGCCAGACTAAATAAAGCTAAATATTTCTCAAAAGTGGATCTGAGTAAAGGATACTATCAGATTCCAGTAAAGCCTGAGGTTAGACCATACCTAGCTTTTAGTACCTCAGAAGGACACTATGAGTTTTAATAGATTGCCATTTGGATTGAAGAATGCGCGCCTAGTGTCTTCTCTAGAATGATGAGAAAATTATTGGATCCTCTGAATAATCCCTGTATAACAAATTTTATGGATGATATCCTTATAGCAACAGAAACACATTTGAGGAAACACATTGACTCTCTGAACATGCTGTTTGATCGACTTAGGGAGGCAAATTTAACAGCCCGACCAACCAAATGTTGCGTTGGATGTAAAGAATTGGAATTTTTGGGACACACAGTTTATCAGGGAAACATGACCCCTGACCCACAAGAGAAATTTAGAGAAACTACAGAAAGCCCCGAGACCACAAACCAAGAAGGACGTGAGATCCTTTGTCTCATTATGTTATGTGGTTTCTACCAGAAGTATATCAAAAACTTTAATTCCATATGTGCACCGTTAACTGAATTGACACGTAAAGGACATCCAGATCGCATTACATGGACACCACAATGTGAAATGACTTACCAAGAATTGAAGGAAAAGCTCACAAGTAAACCCATTTTGAAATTACCTGACTTAAGTCAAGAATTCATAGTAAGGACGGATGCAAGTAATATTGGGTTAGGTGCAACTCTACTACAGAAATCAGATGCATTGGATGGGGAATTAAGCCCAGTGGCATATG
This sequence comes from Oreohelix idahoensis, assembly GCA_024509875.1. NCBI lineage: Eukaryota > Metazoa > Mollusca > Gastropoda > Stylommatophora > Oreohelicidae > Oreohelix > Oreohelix idahoensis. Next base: position 2,094 of record JAMPIV010022384.1, read on the forward strand.
CTAGAAGAAAGTTGAATAAAGCTGAAATCAACTACTCAACTAGCGAAAAAGAATGTCTTGCAGTAATATGGGCGATAAAGAAATTCAATATTTATCTATATGGGAAGGCATTTAAGTTGCAAACAGACCACAAAACCTTTATCGTTTTTTAGCACAGGCTAAGCATGAGAACTCTAGGTTACTCCGATGGTCTTTGCTTCTGGCTCCATATAATTTTAGCATTGAGTATATATCTGGAAAAACCATTTTGGGAGCGGATTTTTTAAGCCGCCATCCGTGTGATGAGAATCACCGTAAACCCCAGAAATAATAATAAATTTCTCTATGTGTATATAGAATAAAGGACTGACATATAATGTCTGTTTTAAGAGGGGAGGTGTCGTGGAATATTCTATCCACATATATAAATTATTAGGTAAATATGAAGCCTAACAAATAAAATTAATAAAGAAAAGAGCAATGGTAAATAACAGTGCTGTCACAAAGAAGGTACTCGAAATCCCCCTTGTTTTCTGCTTCGTCTGCAAATTGTAACGCTTTCACTATTCACGTTGATTATAAAGCCATACTCTGTATTTTACCCGCATTCATCCAATGAAACGTGTTTTCCCATTCCATCTCATTTCTCAAACCTACAAAATGTGCTTGGCCATTGAAAAACCTTGAAATATGCGTTGACCTAAAGTTAATCGATTCTAATCACATTAATTTTCACTGCACTTATGTTACCAAAATCAAACGAACAGATGGACCTAAAGGATAGAAGGGAGAAGAGGCAGAAAGCCGAACAGCAACAAGCGCGTGCGCTATTTAATGACCCCCAACCCGTCGGTCGCGCGATACACAATTACTACTATCACGCGTGTAAGACTACATGCACTAACTTTTTTTCAGACGGACAGTGATAAATTCACTACCCTTCCCAGAGTTAGGTTTTAAAATCACAAAAAACGCTTATTAGGAAAGATAACATTATATGGGTTTACGTTTGAAAACATTACAGTACCCAGACAGCACATCTTCGAAACAGGAGGTAGAAGGAATTGCATATTTTGAACGCAGCCACGTAGCTCTTTAAATTTGGATATTTGGGTTCCTTAGGGCTTGCTGACAAAGAATATGTAAAACGTTACGCAAATAGTCCAGGAATTAATAAATTATAACCAAAATAAAATATTGGGGATGCCTGACAGCATAAAATCATTTCTGCTCATAAGATTTTTTTTTAACGTGTTTGAAAAAAATTTACGTTACAGAAATAGCCTACCATGTAAACTCCAAATTGATTCGAGCGCAACAAATGAAAGCCTAACCACGATTGGTCGGGCTATAAATACTATCTTGGTTGTTAGGGAGACGTAGGAAGGTAAAATGGTAAACATTTTTTCAAAAAACTTGTCGAAACGTGGCCTCATTGGTTTCAGACTCGCTGATATACTCACTTAGGAGAGCGTTAGTTCGAGACCACTAAGTGTAATTAAATAAGCTTCTTGATAAGCAACAGTGCAGTTGAAGCCAGCTATATTTTTGTTAAATTAAAAGCCTGGAACATATGCAGATGGGAATTTGTGCCAGTTTGTGCAGAATTCATTGCTAATCAAACGTATCTGTGTTCCATTGAAGTATCTCCTTATGAATTGTGGTAAGCTTGCAAAACCATTTCAGTATCTTTTAATGAACAATTGAACTGTTAAAAATTGTTTGATTTATGCCAAATGTATATATCATGTGTAGTTCAGTGGCAAAACAGGAAGATAAAGCCATATAATGCTCCAGCCTGGAACAGAGGGTGTCGGAGGGAAGTTAAAAACCGGCATGGGAATGGCCATAATAGTGGCTTCCACTGACACCTGGATGATTGACTAGAAAGAAATAATGCTGGAAGTGCAGAGGCGTAGTAACCATTAAGGATGGTAATGCTGGTATAAAGTATTTCAGATGAAGCTGACTGTTGGCCTAACGCTCTGGAACGTATCAATGTTTCGTGCTGAAAGTATTTGTGATCAGTGTTGTAAAAAGAAGAGATTAATGTTATATATTAACAAGTAGAAGGTACATCCTTCTTGATTTCAGGGACAGTGGTCTTGATGGTACTGAGCAGCATCTGGTCAGAGATTTGCTGAATCCAGAGTCGGACAGCATACTCCTTGGTCTTTTTAGCTATCAGTGAGGTGTCTCCTGAGCCCAGAGGAGAATTCGAGCAGAGGAGTCCTTTCCTGCCGCCATCACTCAAGATAAGCAGAGTTGGCCAGCTGAGCTCAACATTATGTCCCCTCATCTTGAAATGTGCACTTTTTAAAATTTAACATTAGAGGGGAGGAATTTAATTGTCTTAATATCAGGAACTGAGAACATCTCCAATACTAGTCCCAAAAGACAAACTTTGAAGTCATGATGACAAATACCAACAGAGCTTGAACAAAACAAAACCAGTATTACCTCATTTTACTACTACACAACTGACACACATAGAACATTTGTAATAATATATGTCACTACAATATTCATATTAAATACATTCTGTACATAACTTGTAATTTAAATTGATTGTGATTCCTGGTTCCCTTGTAGTTGAATCAGGACACATATCACATTTATGAGGTCCACGCAATAACCAAATGAATACGAATTTATTGTTTAGATTGAAAAGTTATCAGTGACTTCCTTAAAGATATTCTCATAGAGAGTGTTATATGTATGTGAGTGTCACAGTGTTGTCAAGAGTAGTGTGGATTATAAATTAAATTGTTTATCTGTCTGTATGTTGTGGACTTACACTTTCACCATACTCATACCCTAGACACATTAACGTAAGCATCACACTTATTCCAGAATAATTCTGAACTGTGATTTATATTAGTTTTTGTTTTTATGCCTGCGATAGGTAGCAGTAAGGTTATCTATGCAACTACACTACTCTTTAATAGATTTAGATAACCTAAGTGAAGTTCCATCGCTGATCTCAGTCAGTACGGACTAAGTCCAGTCTATACAATTTGCTATTCATTCATAACATTCCCACTTCACCACACGTTATTATTGATTGAAGCAATTTAACTGACTACTCGTAGGCCATTGGGGAGTTGGTCATAAACTTTGTTTAGTTAGTAGCGTGGAGCAAAGGTAACGTCACGATAGTTCATGGTTTGCGTACACCTAAACATTCCAGAACGGCAGGGCATAAAAGAACTATATATTTAAAGGGAATTATATATTTTACCGAAAAATTATTAAAAATAAGGTTTTTTTTATATTTATATAATTATATATAACTGATTGAGGATTGATATTCGTTTATATATATAGATATAAATATCAGTATTATATAAAAACTAACACAGATAATTTATACAATATTAGACATTTGTAATAGTAACCGAGGCTATTTAAAAGGAATATACATGACGAGAATGTATCATGCCTTACAGTAGTGATTTATGCCAGTTAATTCTGCTCCAGGCCTAAGATAGATTGTTACCAGTATAAGGCTCCAAGGCTACTTGCTAGTTAGCATGGGTATGAAAAATAAAGAAGCATCATAAGTCATAACTCATAATGATTACACAAAACTTTTTCCCGGATCATACTGCTTTGCAGGGCCTAGGACAGGTGGAAAATTGCAACTGCGTTACTACTACAGTGAAGAACCGGACCTTATTGAACAATGTGCATTAAAGCAGCATGCGGGGCCCGTGAGCCTCTTGAGTTTGGACAACACACTTGGAGTGGGCAGATATCAGAGAAGTGTGCGTTACAGGCACTATTATGCGGTATGTACAAGCACCATAGTGTTACCAGAATCACGAATATGGATAAAAGTTACAACAAATTAGTTTAAATATGACTTTCCATGAGGAATCTATCTGGTGAATGTGAAGGTATGTACATTTTGTCAAGTTTAAGATACTTCACATCTAATCTAAAGAACACACCCCTTGGACACTTGAGCACCTATATTAACAGTTTCAGATGTATAAAGTCTACCACCTCCGTGAATCATACGTTTATTGAAATGGCATAAAGAGTATTTACCTTCGACAGATCAGATACATAATTATTCATAACAGATACCATGGAAGTCCACTCCTTGATCATATTAGGAAACCTTTTCGATCTGTCACAAGGGGAAGCCCGTAACAACAATGACGTACGCGTAGTAAACAATATTTCTAATACACCAAACGTGAGCAATCGTTGTTGTAATGATTTTCATAAACACAGGGTAAGTCACTGTTTAAATCCTCTTTCAAAATTATTATGTATGTAGAAATGCGTATTAGTTTACCTAATCATTTTGTTTTCATATTTTATTTTTGCAAGATATCTTAACATTTTCATGTACATCCATTTATTGTCAGAAATTTGTTTTGATGAGAAATTGCCTTACAGATGGATTTCATGACGGGGTCTACAATCAAATGGCCCTACTGGACGATAGTTTAACTAAAGCAGATTTTTTTTTGTTAGGGGACATGGTATATATGGTAGGACACCTATAACTTTCGACGTTATCAAAACAGTAATAACAGAGGAGTTTCAGAGACGTGACCTAGATTTATGTCCAAGAGTTTGTGTGGACATTTTGGAGAAAGGCTGACTTTATGTATGAATCGTTCATGGACACCATTTTTACCAACGTATGATAAATAACGTAATAATTATAATTATCAGTGAATAATTCTAATGTACTATCATTGTTATTGTAGGAAATGAGAAAGGCTGATAATTTTGTAAAGAGGTAGGCAGGAAAACCAAAACAGAAGACAGAGCATACATATGAAGGAAATACACTGCAATAATTAGAAAATAATGGCAGAAGTAACATTCCAGTACCAGTAGTGGTGAATCATACTGTTACATTAACCACCATAAGAGATCAAGTGAAAATTTTCAGGCTGAGAACAGCTATTGCAGGACTCAGATATCATGTGTTGAAAAAAAACTGAAAAAATGGACAGACAGATGAGTGTCCTAAGTGGGAAGGACAAACAGACAGATGAGTGTCTATGTGGAAAGGACAAACAGACCAGAGTAGGGTGTCTAATGTGAGATGGACAAAACAGTCCCACAGTATAGGTGTGTATGTGGGGAAGGACAAACATAACAGATGGGTGTCTATGTGGGAGGACAAACAGACAGATAGGTGTCTATGTGGGCAAGTGACAACAAACAGACATATGGGTGTCTATGTGGGAAGGACAAACAGACAGACAGGTGTCTATGTGGGAAAGACAAACAGACAGATAGGTGTCTATGTCGGGAAGGACAAACAGACAGATGGGTTGTCTATGTGGGAAGGACAAACAGACACAATGGGTGTCCTATGTGGGAAGGACAAACAGACAGACAGGTGTATATGTGGGCAAGGTCAAACATTACATGATGGTGTCTATGTGGGTCAAGGACAAACAGACAGATATGTGTCTATGTGGGAAGGACAAACATTAGACAGATGAGTGTCTATGTGTGAAGGACAAACAAAACAGATGGGTGTCTAGTGGGAAGGACAAACAGCCAGATAGGTGTCTATGTAGGAAGGACAAACAGACAGATGGGTGTCTATGTGGGAAGGACAAACAGACAGATGGGTGTCTATGTGGGAAGGACAAACAGACACCAGATGGGTGTCTATGTGGGAAGGACACAAACAGACAGATAGGTGTCTATGTGGGAAGGACAAACAGACAGATGGGGTGTGTATGTGGGAAAGGACAAAACAGAACGGATGGGTGTCCTATGTGGGAAGGACAAACAGACAAAAAGACTGTAGAACATGCATGCCAAAACTGTCGGCCCTCCATGGGACGAGCAGGGTGGCAGTGTAGCCTTCTCTAATCCAGTTGAGGGAGAAACTGTGTGGCTTGACCAAGAAACGAGAGAAGCCTGAGACGGCCAGCTTTATAAGGAAGATAGATGTGGTTATTTGAGAGCATGCGACGAAGGAGAAGAAGAATTGTTTATGGTATGTTTCATTCACACATACAGTACCATTACATATTAAAGCCACACATACCATTACATATTAAAGCCACACATACCCATTTACATTATTTAAAGCCACACATACCATTACATATTAAAGCCACACGTTTTAATCAACACTGTAAGCCGACATATTACCCACCCTGTTAGATATTTCGTTATAGAAAACCTTTTGAACAAATCAATTCAAGATAACTAGGGAAACAGATAAATCCACAAGAAATCTTCACACTAATGAAAACACAGATACAGATGTAGTTTGGTAAACTGACAGATATAAAAAGAAGGTAGGGAGGAAGAAAAAGTAGAAGATAATACTGTGTGAAGTGTTAGAGACGTCACTATACTTGGTCCCAAAGTTATCAGGAGGGGGTGACCGGTTGCATTCCTCTCTGTCATTGTCTTTTCTAACTCAAGTGCAGAGTCAGGTACCCATTTACAGCTGGGTGTACTGGAGCGACTCTAAGATCTGGTAAGAATTACTCATCATATATAGACTTAAAAAGAGGTGTGAGACAAGGTTGTGGCCTCTCCTCATACCTATTTAATATCTTCACAGAAAATGTTTTCAAACACATACAGAAAGTGTCAGGACTAAGCATCAGTGTAAGATCAATGAACAACCTTAGATATGTGGATGATACAGTTTTGTTAGTTGAAAGTGAACAGGAGTTGCAAGAGCTTGTGAAGCAATGTAAACAGCACAAGTCAAGAATATGTAGTGGACATTAACATACAAAAAACAAAAACTGTGATAATTGGCAAAGCAGACGATAAACCCACATTAAAGAAAAGAATAAATGGGAAAATCCTGGAACAAGTCAAGAGTTTCTCATATCTACGTCGTATAATAACAGTAATCAAGAAGAGAATAGGAATGGCTTAAGCTACATTCAACAACATGAGACAGAAACTAACATCTAAACAACTAACTCACAAATTCAAACTGAGAATCATCAAATCGTATATATATTCTACATTGCTGTATGGTGTAGAAACAAGAACAATAAACAAGCAATTAGAAGAAAGAATTATGGCCCTTGAGATGTGGATATATAGAAGAAAAGGGCACGTCTCATGGAAAGAGAAGAAAACAAATAAAGAGATCCCAGAAAATATAGAGACGACAAGAGAATTGATGAAAGAGATCAAAATTACACAGCTAAAATATTTTGGCAATGTAAAAAGACATAACACTAAAGACCATAATAGAAGGCAGAGTTGAAAGCACGCGTGCAAGAGGAAGACAGCGCTATAAGTGGGAAGATAACATCAAGAGATGGACAGGAAAGAGTCTATCAGAGTGTACCATCACGACAAGAGACAGAAGACGTTAGAGATCCATTTCAGACAACCTTCGATGTGGAGATGGTATCTGATGATTAGACTGGAGCATGACTCTACCAGGTGTTGGACCTGGAACTCGGTAATTTAGTCGCGATAGACAATCGCCCTAACCCAGAGGTTTTCAAACTGTGCGTCGCGGCTCCCAGGGGCGTCGCGGCCCTCGGCTAAGGGCGTCGCGGTGGCTTGGGAAAAGTGTTGGGCTCGATATTATGAGCCAAGGTCCACCAATAAATATAGATCTTCGTAGTATAGAGAGGAGCCGCGGTGATTTATGCACAGGTCAAGGGAGCCGCGGACCAAAAAAGTTTGAAAACCTCTGCCCTAACCTATAAGCCAATGGGTGATTGAAATACAGAGGTAAAAATGAAGCACGCATACATTGGTAAACTTAAGGCATACATTCACAGGTATAAGGAAAGCATAACTATATAGGTAAAAATAGGTCAAGACGAGACATAACATCCTAGACGTCTTTAGATGTGGAAAGCTCAGGAAACAATGTAAGTAATGTAATCAAACTGACTACTACTACACCATCTTCATTATCATCATCATCACCATCTTCCTCCTCATCATTATCGGCATCATCATCATCGTCATCATAAACATCGTTATTATCATCATCTTCTTCTTTTTGCTCCTAATGAAACATTCCATCCCCACTGCAGATACCACCCTTTAGAAACCATATGGCAAAGCACGTGCTCCTATATCTGTGGTTTCAGTAACAACTCGTGTTTCAATATCAAGTTGCCATTCTATATACAAGCAAATAAGTTAATAAACATGCAGAAGAACACAAACTACCACTGGATGCTTGAAAAATAAAGAAGAGAAAATATAAATAAGTCAAGAAAGCATAACAAAATGATGAAATGAATACATAAATTAGGTTTATGATGACAAAAACATCAGCAGTAAATATTCAACCTAACTTTGACGGACAATACATTTGTGTGACAGAAGTTGAGGACTCTATTCACCCACGAAGAAATGCAAGGTGACTGTGAGAGAATTAGGATTAGACATGATGATAAAACTGTTGAATGATCTCCACAGCTGTGGATGCATACCTAATTATCTACTAGAATCTATATCCATAGATTTGCCAAAGAAACCTGGCGCTAGGGAATGTTAAAACTACATCACAATTAGTCAGATGAGTCATGTGACATAGTACTATTAAGAATTATCATGAGAAGAGTGCGAAGCGACATAAAAACCGTATTACTTTATAAGCAGTGCAAATCTGTAGAACAGAAGGCACAAACAACGTCATATATTCTACAAGAACATTACAAAATAATTAACAGCACCGAACTATTAAAAATAAACACACACACAAAACTAACAAAATATATACATGTGCTTCTTAAACCACACAAAGACATTTTACAAGGTGAAACACAAGCGTTAGATACCATAAACATTCACGGATAGGACCTGAGAATATTATCATGTACTGGCAACAAACGGTGGATTTAAGAAACTATAGGCAACCAAATAGTATATTTTCAGCAGATTATGTGGCAACCAAATAGTATATTTTCAGCAGGTTATGTGTTTAGTTGTAGCGATTCCCAAGGGTTTTAGCGTTTTCGCTCTTTTGACCCCCCCCCCCTTTTTATAAATCTGGGGGAGTTGCAGGGCTCTCTTGTAAACCTAGTGGGCTTCACCAACTCAGCGGGCTGTTGCGTGAAATATTGATAATGTAGATACATGTATGTCATAAAATTAACCGTAATACAACGTTAAAATATCTCCAAAGATAAAGTGTAGGGATAAAAACTAATGCGTAAGCTACCAGAATACATGATCGCCCACGCCGCGGGTCACCACCCGCCATGGAAATTACATTGTTAGACGTTAAGGCAAAACGTTTACCCTTGGAGCGGGATGAGAACGGAGATCAGAGGAAAAAATATGACTGAACACGTGCTTGAAACTAGCAATGCTAAAAGGACGCAAATTGGTGGGGCAAAGAAAAAAAAATTCACGTCCCCAAGTTGACACAAGGTAAAGAAATCGACAAAAGGGACCTTGGATATTATACGCAACAGTCATTTCTTGGACGCTTTTGCGATAACTTAGTCCGTTTATTTGAATTCAGCGGCAAACGCAGTATAGAAGATTCTAGAAAATATTTGAAAAGTAACTTTTTCTTAATAATGATGTTAGGAATATAAAACCTAGCTGGCCGGATGGCCCATCTTGAGCAGTGAAATAATATGCTTTCATTTATACAGACGGACAGATAATAAGAAAGATATTGACAAAAGACTGTGTTGTTCATATCAGCGAGCGTCTGCATTGAAACAAAAATGCCCCTAATTTTCAAAAAAACTGTAGCCTTGAGACTCAAAGCGCTCAAATCTAGTTGGTATGAAAGAGAGGGGATGGGCTGGAGAATTGTGGCTAAAAATAACTTTAAAGGCAAAATTGTGTAGGGGAAGGCGGAGTTGGTTCAAAAAACAAGTGTGTTTTTTTTGTGAAACGCAAGTAGAGACGGACGGACCAACAGACAATAAGGCATACTTGACTGAGGTATGACTGAAATGACTTTTTGGTAGGAGGTTTGAATTGAAAAGAAAAAAAGGCGGTGATTGGCCATAGATGAATATATTATCGGCGCTCAGACGCGCATTTTTGCCATTCGTCATAAGTTGTCCTAGTAGACACAGTGAATAATATAGTGGTGTATTCCCAGAAGCAAATTGAAATATTTAGAGGGACGCCATACTAAAGCCAGCAGCTCAGCTGAGTTTAGCTAGCAGTTAACTGTGTTCTATATTCATAATTCTGGTAAGACTGAAAGTATTTCTTTGTAGATTTTAATATTTGTTTAATGTTTCGAGTGATTTGATACTGCCATATCATAATCTATCCCTTACAACAAGTAAGGATTCGCTCTAGACCCCCCGCCCCAGTTCAGGGTCTAGAGACAAATAAAATACATAAACTCCAGCAAGGATTATGAAGGACGGATCAAGTGTTGAGATCAGTGGAACATATCACCTATCCTATTTTATGGCAGGAAGCTAATGAACATATTTCAGAATAGGTAGTCTGGGAGAACTTATCCTATGTGAAACCAACTTGGTAAGATGTGTTGTATGGTCAAAGAGATCTGACCCGTCTATGTGGTGTTGTTGTTGTGTGTAGTGTTGTGTCCAGAAATGGTTTAGAGGATGGAATTCTGACACATGACCAATACTTTATTGCAGAGCTGTGAGTTTTTATTTGGCACCAATGTGGTGTCAAATGATGAGTTAACTAATACAAGAGTGGACCCGTGCAGTTTATATTTTGGCAGAGCAGCCTGATATTGCCCCCAAGCACGGAGAGGTGGGGCCACCAGATTTCAGCACCAGAGCTACACATTCAAGCTACGTGAGCGTCTGGTCTGCTGAGAATTCACCAACTCAACTTATTTTCTAACACACCCATAAAATTTCCATCAAATAACTGGACAATGTGTAGTCGCCATAGACAGGGAGTGATGAGGCCACCCCAACAGCACATCCATTAAGTGTTCTCTCAAATAGATTACAACTATAAACAGTAGTGATAGTAACTAGTCTAGTAAAATACAGATGTATACACCTTTCATTTATTATGCCATATATTCATGCATTTCATTAATAATTGCAAAACCTTTCATATGTTCTGACCAGAATAAAACCTTGGTTCAGAACAAATAAATTTAAAGAAAATTATTATCAAAAATTTTACACACCTTGAGTTAGTTCAGTGTGTCATAACATTTTATATAATAATAGTATTAGAATTGTTAAATATCTGTGTGTGTGTGTATGTACACTACCACAACACATTACATATCATACCCTAGAACTTTAACGTAGCCACATTCATTAGATAAAAAAAAGATAGGTGTGAGGTCGTAGTGGTAGCAAGAAGGGCCTTCTGACAATTCACAGCTACATTTATCTCAGGAGCCTTCACAGCTGACCTCATGCATCACATTAAGTAATCTCACAATCATTCAATACCATCAATACCACTACAATGTAATATGATCAAGTTCATTTTAGGGTATGATTTAGTGTAACGATCAATGAACACTTGCAACAGTAACGAGCTCAATGAATGCAGATAAATACTGCAGACATCTCACAAGGTTTATTCACAATCCATACAAACGAGCAGCTTCACACTAGCAGAATGATTTATAGTTATACACTGTCCATCAGACAACTCTACTGGGCCATAATTCCAAGTCCGTCACAATGCAACATTATTGTTGCATACAACACCTCTCCGTAAAGTCCGTCGACATATGGTCCGCGACATAATTATATAATCTCTCAATATTCTCAGAATACTCATCTACTTTATAAGAATCTCCTGGCATCAATAGGTACAAACACTTTCTTTATACACAAGCATGCGATGGACATAGCGGCCTCAAGAGAACACACATGAAACGCAGCCTGACCGGCTGGCGACACCTCCAACAGTCAACTGTCGTTACTCTGCACGCGCGTCTACGTAATTATTTTATTTGACGTCATTTAAATCTAGCGACGTTCTAGTTGAGCACCGCGATGGTTCAAAATCATGAACACATTGCGGTGCGCAAAAAGAGGCTCAACGCAGGCTTAACATTGGTAAAATATACCAGACCTGCTAAATGACGGGGTTGCTTAATGCCACGAGTTGGAAGGCTTCTGCCACAAAGAGGTTCGTTTTCATCAGATAAATACAATATTTGGAAGAGATGTGTGCTGTCACCTGGTCTGTCTAATTTGTCCATAGAGGATATGCCAGGAATATGAGTTGGTGGACATAATATCAATAACTTGAGATGCGCTGATGATATAGTCTTAAAGGCAAATAGTAAAAATGACTTATATGAATGATTGATACATTAGTGACAGAAAGTAAAAATTACGACGTTATCTTTATACAGCACAATGACATAAGTAATGGTTACGTTGAAGAAAATGACCTCTCCAGAATGCACTGTCAAGGCAAAGGGAACATTTTAAAACAAGTCAATAGATTCAAATATCTAGACATGGTAATAACATTGGAAGAAAGATCCATCTCAGAAGTCAAGAGTAGAATATCCCGGGAATAAGCAATGTTCCACAAAATGAAAAGTTTTTTATGCAACAAATCTTTGCTAATGGAATTAAGAAAGATAGTTCTTCTATGTTGCGTACAGCATATCCTGTTATATGGAAGAGACGCACTGACAGTCAGTAAACAAAATAAGAAAATGCCTGGTAGTCGCAGAGACGTTGTGTTGAAAAAGAATGCTAAGAATACAATAGACAGTTAACAAGGGTAGCAAGCATTTCCGTAAAGAAACCTATTTGAAAATTAAGTCTCTCTTTCTTATATCAGAAGAGTGCCGAACAATTTCTTTGTGCATGTTTTGTAAAGAGAAAAAGTGGAATATGAATTGACAATAGAAACGATCAGAGGAAACAGAGACAGAGGGCAACAACAAGATAATGGATGGTTTAACATCGCGGTGTACATAGAGGTCAACAACAGCAATGATAAACAGCACAGGGGACGTAAAGTTGTGAGGAGTCGTTATCGCCTGTACAAGCTGCCAAAGTACCTGAAGAAAAAGAAGAAAGATCAAGAAAAAAAAAACAGATATGCAGAATTACGTGAAAATACAGGCAACGATAAGATAAATATGAGCACATACACATGCCGAAGATAATATACAGGTACACAGATACATATGAGCACATACACATGCCGAAGATAATATACAGGCACACAGATAAATATGAGCACATACACATGTCGAAGATAATATACAAGTACACAGATAAATATGAGCTATTACAGCAACCGTTTGTCTGTATTACAACACTATATGTCTGTATATCAACAAATGTATGTCTGTATTACAAAAACCATATGTCTGTATTACAACAACTGTATGTCTGTATTACAGCAACCGTATGTCTGTATTACAACACTATATGTTTGTATTTCAACAACTGTATGTGTGTATTTCAACAACTGTGTGTGTGTATTGCAACAACTGTATGTCTGTATTACAGCAACCGTATGTCTGTATTACAACACTATATGTCTGTATTTCAACAACTGTATGTCTGCATTACAACAACTGTATGTCTGTATTACAACAACTGTATGTCTGTGTTACAACAACTATATGTCTGTATTTCAACAACTATATGTCTGTATTACAACAACTGTATGTCTGTATTACAACAATTGTATGTCTGTATTACAGCAACTGTGTGTCTGTATTTCAACAACTGTATGTCTGTACTACAACCACGGACGGATTGAGTCTCAGACATTGCGGGCACTACCCGTGTGACCACAGCAGTAGAGGTGGTTCACACCCCACCTAACCTCCTACTCTAGCTTATTACACGTGGAATCGATAATCAGAGGTTAGTGACCCTTTTGACCCGGGGCTTGAATCATCTTCAGTCCGCTCCTAGTTACAACAACCGTTGTCTGTATTAAAAAAAATAGCAAAGAAATATAAGATAACAGGGTGTTGTCAATTTCTCAACAATCAACACAGAGACAACAATACAAACACACTGAAGGTAAAATCCGTCCAACACAAAAACTGACCGCACCAACAAAGTTTCATGGGTTAACAAAGTAAGTAAAAGAAAAATCCCCTAAATACTAATTGTATTGTAAAATTACTTCAGCTTTTCGGGAAAATACGGAATATGCGGACGTTGCACTGTGAAAACTAATTATTAGACAAACATAAAGGTATGTTTTCAGGCACTCGTAAGAAATAAAGAAGTAGAACACTAGACAACAGAAAAACCACAGACGTGAGTGGCTTACCCAGGATTTGAACCCCGGACCTTCCGTACGACAACACCGCCTAGCTATACAAGCGAAATCACACTATGCTCCCGGCCAGCTAGGCATCCCCAATAAAGATGCTTTACTGACCGGTCATTAGTGCGAAACGCAAGACAACACCGGAAGTTTACAATGGGCAGCTTAGCCTTATTAATGACGCAATCACTTCTGTTGTTCCCCTATTATACAGTATATGTCAGTCCACACAAGACAAAGACCTTGATACTGTGTCTAGTAAATGATAGAAGACTTAAGAACAGTAGTATAGAACAGAGGGTAGGTTTCTGGTATTGTATAAACATTTATAACATATAAGGAAGGGACACCCGAGGCCTGTAAACAGTAAATAAATATTAGACAAATATAAAGGTATGTTTTCAGGCACTCGTAAGAAATAAAGAAGTAGAACACTGGACAACAGAAAAACAACAGACGTGAGTGGCTTACCCAGGATTTGAACCCCGGACCTTCCGTACGACAACACCGCCTAGCTACACAAGCGAATCACACTATCCTCCGGCCGGTGTTGTCTTGCGTTTCGCACTAATGACCGGTCAGTAAAGCATCTTTATTGGGGATGCCTAGCTGGCCGGGAGGATAGTGTGATTCGCTTGTATAGCTAGAAGGTGTTGTCGTACGCAAGGTCCGGGGTTCAAATCCTGGGTAAGCCACTCACGTCTGTTGTTTTTCTGTTGTCTAGTGTTCTACTTCTTTATTTCTTACGAGTGCCTGAAAACATACCTTTATGTTTGTCTAATATTTATTTACTGTTTACAGGCCTCGGGTTTCCTTTCCTTATATGTTATAAACGGTAAAAACTAAACTTGAAGATCCATTGAAAGAGCAAGCAGTGCTTTCAATTGCTTTAAATAGTGCATTGACCACTGTCATAGTAAGTTTGACTTCAGAAATATAATGACGTTGAACTAGGATGGGACGAATGAAATGACAACGTGAGAATTAGTGACGTCATCAGAACATGCGACAGAGAGAGCACAACTTAATTATTTCTCACCATATTGTGGCGGGTTACTTGCACGTATCTAAAACAAAAATAACTTAAGTTATACAATAATAACCCACTACAACGGCTAAATCAAGAATTTCAAATAAAAAATGCTGTAGCTGAAAAAAAAAAATCCATTTTACAACATCACCGAAACAACACAGCTGTATAGATTTTCAGTAAGCTAGTAAATCCGTTATCCTGAAGACACACACCACATTACCTGTGTAGGTAAAGTCGACAAGTTAAAAATATGTTGTCCTCGACAACAGTCAGGCTGGGCTATAAATTATGATTTTGAGCTCTCTCTGAGATGACGGATGTCGCACGATTAAACCTGTCTGCTGCTAGTGTTACAACCTGCGTGTAAGCAAGTTTGTAAGATGTATGCTAAACAGGGATTGGAAGTAAAAGTGTTTTAAAAAATGTAGAGATGGAAGAGGTGAAATAGGCAGGTAGAGAAGGATTAGGAGATAAAATATGAATAGTATTTGAGGCAGATTTGTCTTTGTTGGAGAGCGTGAAAAGTGTTGTTGATGATTTTTCAGCGTTGATCTGCACCATCCATTTCTCTGCCCATGCTGCTATGTTGTCTGCTGCCCTTTGTATTCGCTTATTAGCGATAGTTAGATGTTCTTCTACACACCACACCACCAAGTCGTCAGCGTATAGGGCAGCTCTCACACCTTGTGGCAGATCGTGGATGAGGTCATTGATGAATACAAGGAACAGGGTGGGAGACAATACTGAGCCTTGAGGAACTCCATGTTTTAGGAGGATTTTCTTGCTGTTGTGACCTTCCATAGTGACTCTTGCTTTTCGATTGTGTAGGAACGACTGGATCCAGAAGAAGAAGAAGAAGAAAGCAGTACAGTACTTACAACACAATTGAGGTGGAAGAAGTGAAAGGGGAAGGCAAAGAAGGAATAGAAACTAATAAAAAGGAAAGAAAAATGGTATTAGAGTTATTTAAAGTAATAAGAAGAGATATGGTCCACAACCAGACAATACGTTATAGCCTCAAAACCCAGCTCCTGCAGACCTGAGTAAAACAGTCCCAAATACGATGATTTGGGCATGTCTGCATAATGGGAGAAGATCGGCTACCACGACATATGGACAACTAAGAGCCAGGGATCCAAATCTCCAGGACGACCCAGAGTTCGCTGGGAGGACAACATTAGACAATCTCTGAAGGACCGAGGACTAGATTGGAATCAGCCCAGGAGGAAGACAGCCTATAGGATAGTATGGCACTCTGTGGGGGCAAACCTCTACACCACAGAATAGAAGAGGAATGACTAAGTAAGTTATTTTACAAATGAATAATATGCAAGATAGGGCGTTTCGGGATTTACCTTCGTCAGCCAAAGTCGTAAAGAGCAAACAAATTGACAAGTATAGAAATGAAATGAAGAAATAAAAGAGGACAAACAGATAAGTGGAACTGTTATTGTCATTACCATTATGGCACAGGGTTGTCAGGAGAGAAAGAGAGTGATAGATAGATAGATAGATAGATAGATAGATAGATAGATAGATAGATAGATAGATAGATAGATAGATAGATAGATAGATAGATAGATAGATAGATAGATAGATAGATAGATAGATAGATTGATAGACTGATAGATTGATAGAACGAACGAACTTTATTTTCAAATGGTTGAGAATCGGGCACTCAGGCCCGTCTAACAAGCTGCCCTTCCTTTCGCTCACCTTTCATACTGAATTCATTCAATAGGTAGATAGATAGATAGATAGATAGATAGATAGATAGATAGATAGATAGATAGATAGATAGATAGATTGATAGATATATAGATAGTTAGATAGATGGATAGATAGATAGATAGATAGATATGTAGCGAAATCTGTGAGATAATCGCTTATGTCAGTAATATTATAGTCCTATGATAATAAATACACCAGCCCTCAGGTGTATGACTATTTTCATCTTCAACGCCAGTAGAGCGCTGCCTTTGGTGCAGTGGGAATGCTTAAAAAATGACCCGCCGTAAAAATCTAACACGCTTTTAGTTTCGGTTTCGAATCGTACAATAAACATTTTAACATCTCGCCGATCTGCTGCACGAAACGGGGGAAAGCTTATAATTAACGAATTGCCAGAACTGTATGACCAAACTGGCGTTTGAATTAACGTAATATGTTAACTTTAACACTAAAATTTGTAATAATTCGGACATTTCTCAGTAGTAAGAACGAGACGATTGTAATAATTAACGCCAACGCTACCAATGTTTTGAAAAACCCCTCTTCGCTCTGCTCGTGGTCTCTTTAATATATACACGCTGTGGGCAAAGCCAGCAGAGACAAACACACAGACAGTTTTCATTTCCTCCTAGCGATAAAATTCTGACGTCACTCAAACTAGTTGGTTATTTGAATAATGAAAAAAAATGATAGAGACGGGGGGAAGATGGCCGACTTGTGTAAAAGTTATATTTGACGATTGACAGTGACAAAACTGAAAATCTAAACCATACGGAAACTGACCATAAAAATCATATAGTAGGATAGCTTAGTGTCCCCTGAGCAAAAATATGTTTTAAAAAATATGGTAGTCCAAGTATTAGCAAAGTTATTGAGAAAATACTAGATGTCTAAGAACGCTTGGACGGACAGACTGTTGTTCTTGCTCGTTACACATAACGTTATTGGGGACGCAAGTTTAAAAAAGAGGCATGGTAGTAATTCAAATCCTATTGGTTGGTATAAGAGTATAGGAGTAAAAGGGGGAGATAGGGGAAATGTTAACTAAAACTAAACATCTTTTTCTATTGGCATAACTAACGCAGACTGACCAATGGACTACGAGGCACATAGTTTGTTTGGAGTTTGTTTTTGTTTTTTTTCAAACTAAATTCAAAAAGATTTAGTAGTGCATGCTTTCATTGGTCGGCTCTAATAGATATTGGCAAGAGGCATAGTGGTCTCGTGGCCATCTGACTAGAAAAATTTATACAAACAACTACGTTGAGAGCAGATGTGATAATTGTAAAATTAACTACTAAATTCACTATCTGGACGTGGCAGAGCAAAACTAAGGCCATATTCTTTGCCAGTCAACGTTATTTGTGACGTATTTCTTTGAATTTGTGGTAAGAATGCTTTATGTATTTACATACTTGATTAAAACTAAAAAAGTTAGATACTGCTGTGGAAAAGTGAAGGACATGCCGGGAGCAAACATTATTGAGTCCTCACATTGAACTGTATTTGACTGTTGCATATTATTATGATTTTATATTAATAATTTTGTATTGGAAGATGTTAGTAAGCCTCAGTGTTCTATGAACACTCTTCAACATGCCTAGAGCGTTTATAATTTAGAAAAGAAAAGAAAAATCATATAAAAGGAGATGTGGTTACTCCACGTTATTGGATTGAAGAAAACTATGTAAAAGTACAGTGGCGTATCTGCCATAGGGACCTGAGGTGTGGTCACAGAAAGGTGTGAGTCATATAATTAGGGGCTGATGCACATGAATGCACACGAGGCTGACCCCATACCATCCTGTATACATAGGGATAAGAAGATGTGATCAGATATGAAAAGGCCAGGGTGTCTTTTTATTACAGGGTTTTTATTTCCTGTTACCATCCGGTGACAGGAAACCTGATGAGTGAGTGAGAAGAGAAAAGTCTCCATTATAAAGTTTATGCTGTCATCAGATAGCCTGAAGGAGCTTTTGTGTGTGTGCTGATCTATACTGACTTATGATCGTCATACCAAGAATCCCAGGTGACACGTTAACAGCTGGGACATCTGACACTTCATCCGAATAAACTGGTTCTTATCAAAATAAAACAGAATTATATGGGGCATGAAGAAAACAACAGCTCCTCATAACCAATGACAATCACTATCAACTATTAAAGTTTTAGTCTGTGAATACACCTACAGGAACTCTATAATAACATTATATTCATAGGACCAAGAGTCCATACTTTTAGTTAAAGCATTATATGTAAAACTTGCGATGAATTCACGCTGGACGAGATCAAACAAGCCGTTAAAAGATTAAAAAATTTTAAAGCTGCTGGAGTTGACGAAATTTCAGGGGAAATGATTAAAGCAGTTAATGACAACAACCTCTTGAGAATTTTAGATATTATAAATGAAGTATGGAGAGAAGAACAACCCCCACAACAATGGAAAGACAGTATTATTGTAAAGTTACCGAAGAAAGGTGATCTATCAGACTGTAATAACGGGCGTGGTATATCTCTATTATCAGTACCTGGAAAATTATTATGTTGCATGATGTTAGAAAGACTTAAATTGCATGCTGACGAAAAGATCAGAGAAGAACAAGCGGGTTTCAGGCCGAAACGATCATGTATTGATCAAATATTCACACTAAGAACAATTATAGAAGAATCAGTGGAAAGGCAATCGCCACTTATTATCACCTTCGTCGATTTTCAAAAAGCCTTTGATAGTCTACACCGCCCATCATTGTGGAAGATACTTACAATCTATGGTTTTTCCAACAAAATATGTGAATATAATCAAAGCGCTATATGACAATGCAAGATGTTGTGTTAGAACAAATAAAGGGAATACAGAATGGTTTACAGTAGAAACAGGGGTGAAACAAGGCTGTATTATGTCACCACTACTTTTTGGAATAGCTATTGATTGGGTTATGAGAACAATTGGGTATAAAATGGACAAATGGAAAATTCCTGGGGGACCTGGATTTCGCAGATGATGTAGCATTCTTAAGTTCAACACCAAGACAATCCCAAGAAGTAATAAATAATTTGTGTCATCTCTCGGTTAAAATTGGTCTCCAAATAAATGCCTCTAAAACTAAAGCTATGAACTTTTCTAACGAGACCTTTGATATCATCTTGAACGGGGAAAAACTACAGAAAGTTGAAAGTTTCAATTATTTAGGCAGTAAAAATGACTCAGGATGGTGACACAACAAGAGAAATCCATACTAGAATTGCTTTGACAGCTAGCGCCTTCAATAGATTATCTAACATTTGGAAATTACGATCATTGAATATACATACCAAGCTTCGTCTGTTTAATTCAAATGTTATCTCAGTGTTAACATACGGCTGTGAGAGCTGGAAAAAATAACAAAATCATTGGAGAACAAGCTGAATACATTCGAGAACAAATGTCTTAGAAAACTCATGAACATCAGTTGGAAAGAATTCAAGACTAATCGACAAATAAGAGAAGACTCTAGGCAGAAATATGTCTCCGACTATATAAGGAAAAGACGATGGTCATATATCGGTCATGTCCTACGAATGCAAAACAACAGAATACCACTACAGGCGCTCACTTGGGTTCCTGAGGGTAAGCGGAAAAAAGGAAGACCAAAAGAAACACTCAGAAGAACAATAATAAGAGAAGGAAGAACGTTGGGCCTAAATAATGTGCAAGAGCTAAGAGGAGTGGCGTCACAACGAACAACCTGGAGAGCACTGGTTTCTGCCTTATGCGCCGTGTTTGGCGCTTAAAGAATTTATTATTATTATTATTATATGTAAATATATTTCCTAATTTTCAAAGACCTGTCCAAAAGAGATGGCGGGACAGGCAGATTAAATTGTACAAAGAAAAAACATTCAAATTTTAAAGAAAACTTTAACCACAGTCTTATTCATTTTCTTATAGTGAGTTAAAGTGTATCGCTCTGTAAAGAGTTTCCTATCATCATATTGTGTTGATGTACCATCATCTTCATTTCACCCCTAGACACTAGAGACATCATACACCAGCCACTAGAATCAAAATACGGACTGTGTGAGATCTAGGGAGGTAGCGTTATGTTCCCTGATAATATATATCATCATCATCATTTTTTTTTAGAGTCAGGGACCTACATGTGCTTGACCTCACACAGTTGACACAGACACAACTATCTTTCTTGTTAGGTATAACATCTTAACCTCCCCAGCAAATTACACTTGCTACAAGATTGAAAGATAAATAGATTGATAGATTGATAGATAGATAGATAGATAGATAGATAGATAGATAGATAGATAGATAGATAGATAGATAGATAGATAGATAGATAGATAGATAGATAGATAGATAGATAGATTGATAGATAGATTGATAGATTGATAGATAGATAGATTGATGGATAGATTAATAGATAGATAGATAGATAGATAGATTGATTGATAGATAGATTGATTGATAGATTGATTGATAGATAGATTTGTCGTGGAATATTCTAATCCACATATATAAATTATTAGGTAAATATGAAGCCTAACAAATAAAATTAATAAAGAAAAGAGCAATGGTAAAATAACAGTGCTGTCACAAAGAAGGTACTCGAAATCCCCCTTGTTTTCTGCTTCGTCTGCAAATTGTAACGATTTCACGTTGATAGTAAAAGCTTACTGTATTATACCCGCTTTCTTCAATGAAACGTGTGCTGTATTTCTTGGAAAAACATTGAGAGGCAGACTGCGTAATGACCTAAATTAATCCTAACATTAATTATATTACGTTACCAAAACGAACGAACAGATGGACTCAAATAGAAAGAGAGAGAGGGGCGAATGAAATCAGGAACGCATGCAAAATTAAACACGCGTCGCGCGATACACAATTACTACTATCACGCGTGTTAGGCTACATGCACTAACTTTTTCGGACGGACAGTGATAAATTCACTACCCTTCCCAGAGTTAGGTTTTAAAATCACAAAAAACGCTTATTAGGAAAGATAACATTATATGGGTTTACGTTTGAAAACATTACAGTACCCAGACAGCACATCTTCGAAACAGGAGGTAGAGGGAATTGCATATTTTGAACGCAGCCACGTAGCTCTTTTAAATTTGGATATTTGGGTTCCTTAGGGCTTGCTGACAAAGAATATGTAAAACGTTACGCAAATAGTCCAGGAATTAATAAATTATAACCAAAATAAAATAGTGGGGATGCCTGACAACATGGAATCATTTCTGCTCATAAAATTTTTTTATAACGTGTTTGAAAAAAACCTTACGTTACAGAAATAGCCTACCATGTAAACTCCAAATTGATTGGAGCGCAACAAATGAAAGACTAACCACGATTGGTCGGGCTATAAATACTATCTTGGTTGTTAGGGAGACGTAGGAAGGTAACATTTTTTCAAACACTTGTCGAAACGTGGCTCGATTGGCCAGACTCGCTGATATAATCACTTAGGAGCGTTAGTTCGAAACCACTTGTTTAAATAAGCTTGATAAAGCAACAGTGCGTTGAAGCCAGCTCATATTTTGCTAAATAAAAGCCTGGAACATAAGCAGATGGGAATTTGTGCCAGTAAATGTGCCAGAATTCATTGCTAATCAACGTATCTGTGTTTATTCTATGAATTGTGGGACCGTGGTCTTGATGGTATTGAGCAGCACCTGGTTAGAGCTTTGCTGAATCCAGAGTCGGACAGCATACTCCTTGGCCCATCTAGCTATCAGTGAGGTGTCTCCAGAGCCCAGGGGAGAATTCGAGCAGAGGAGTCCTTTCCTGCCGCCATCACGCAAGATAAGCTGATTTGGCCAGCTGAGCTCAACATTATGTCCCCTCATCTTGAAATGACTTTGTAAAAATAACATTCAGAGGGGAATTTAATTGTCTTAATATCAGGAACTGAGAACATCTCCAATACTAGTCCCAAAAGACAAACTATTGAAGTCATGATGACAAATACCAACAGAGCTTGAACAAAACAAAACCAGTATTACCTCATATTACTACTACACAACTGACACACATAGGATATTTTTAATAACATATGTCACTACAATATTCATATTGATAAAGTCTGTACATATACTTGTAATTAAAATTGATTGTGATTCCTGGTTCCTTTGTATTTGAATCAGGACACATATACCTTTATAACAACAATGAATACATATTGTTATTTGAAAAGTTATCAGTGACTCCTTAAGATATTCTCATAGAGTGTTATATGTATGTGAGTGTCACAGTGTTGTCAAGAGTAGTGGATTAAATTAAATTGTTTATCTGTCTGTTGTTGTTGTGACTTACACTTCATCATACACATACCCTAGACATATAACGTAGTCATCACACTATTCCAGAATAATTCTGACTGAGATATATATATATATATGTGGCAGCAAGTAAGGTTATCTATAATACACTACTCTTATTAGATATAGATACCTTCACAGCTGATCTCAGTCAGTACACTAAGTCCCCCTATAAATATTTATAACATCCCACTTCACCACATATATTGGGGTCTCGCTCTTGGGATTTTGAATCTTTCCCTATTAAAAATATTGGGGGTAATTCACTTCAGGGAATATAAGAATTAAAAGGTATCCTTGGGTGGAATTAAATAAGGTTGAGCTCACGGTGCCTGTGTTGTCCATTAGATATATTTAGAGATTAAATTGTTGGTTAGACATTGTAGAAATTTACCTGATAGACAATGGCGGACCTGGCCAAGTTTCGATCTGCTGCTGTACAGACTGCAAAAGAGTTAGGATTAGATGGGCAAGTTATGGTTGCCTATGTCACTACGGAATGTGACAAATTTATTGAACGCGAAGAAAGAAGATTAGAAAAAGAGGCCGAAAGAAAGTTAGAGGCTGAGACTAAGAGGTTGCAAGCTGAGGCTGAGACTAAGAGGTTGCAGATTGAGGCTGACAAAGAGGCTAAGCATTGGAAGCAGAAAGAGAAGACAAAAGATTAGCTGCAGAAAGGGAAGAGAAGAAATTAGCTGCAGAAGAGAAGAGATTAGCTGCAGAGAGGGAAGCAGAAAAGGAGGAGAAAAGATTACAAAGGGAACATGAGTTACGACTAAGGGAGTTTGAGTTTCAGGGCCATGCTCCTGAAAATGGTGCCAGTCCCTTTGCCTCTGATGCCACTGCTAACCAAGGAGCCTCAACCTCAGCTATGAATTTTCATTTAGATCATTTTGTTGAGAAAGACGATGATATAGAGAGCTACCTAAATAGGTATGAACTATTAGCTACCACGTATGGGTTAGAGAGAGAAAGGTGGAGCTTAAAGTTATCTCAGGGACTTCGTGGGGCAGCTTATGAAGTTTTTGCAAAAATGAGCAGAGGTGATCAGGAAAATTATGACATGCTAAAGCAGGCTCTTTTGTTAAGATATGAAAAGAATGCTGAATTTTATAGGAAAAAATTTAGGAATGCTAAACTACTGTCAGGTGAAACCTATCACCAGTTCTCTGCACGAATAGAGACATACTTGGAGAAATGGACTTCTCTGGGGAAAACCCAAGATCTTAAGGAAATGGTCCTTATAGAGCAATTAAGAGAGTCCATGGCTCCAGACCTGAGAAAGTTTCTCATGGAACAAGGTGCAGAGAGGCTGGGTGAGTTGCTAAATGTTGCTGAAAGGTATCAAGCAGCTCAAGCAGAGGTAACAGGTAATAAAAAGAAACAAGTGATAACTTTAGGGCACCACAGAACTTTAATAAATTTGATCCTAGGGATCAACACAAAGGTAAGCACCAGTCTGATAGGCCACGGTATGAAAATAAAAATAAATTCCCACAATTCGATGAAAGGAAATATGATGAAAGAAAATCTTTCAACCAAGGAAAAAGGTGGTGTAAGAATTGTCAGATGGACAATCATGACACTGACCGTTGCAGAAGGAAACCTGTGTATATGGCAACCCTTCAGGTCAGGTCGACCTCAAGACAGGAGGAGGATATTATGTTAGATACCACTCCAGAAGAGATGAGGAAGGCACAGGCTGGGGATAAAACACTCAAGCCTTGTTTCAGAAAATTGTCAACTTGTCATACAACTCCAGGCAAGGGAGATTTTTACATGAAAAACAAGTTGATGTATAGGAAGACTGGAGCTAGATCCAATGGTCACGGACAGCTGGTTCTTCCAAAAGATATAGGACAGACTTAATAAGGAGCCTACATGTGAAACCAGATGGGGACCATGAGAAGATAGGTACCATCATTCAAAAGGTGGCTCACAATTATTATTGGCCCAAAGCAAGATGGGACATTGAAAATTTTGTAGAAAGGTGTAGCATAGCACATGAGGGAACACCCACAAGTGGGAACATGGATCAGGACCTGGACACGCCCCGGGGCAAAATTAGGCCTGATAATAAAAAGAAAAATAGATTTGAAAAAGTGGACCAAATGGAATGGGAAGCCCCTTTTCACGGACAAGCTTCACTTAACTGTTTTACAATGGCCACTATGCGGAGAGTGCAAAAAGATGTCTTACCCCAGGATAAGCCGACAATCCCTCAATCGGACTTAAACAAACTGGAGGAAGAAGATGTAGAGAGGAAATCTCTCATCAAGAATTTTAAGTGGGGAGAAAGCCCCAAAAGAAAAATTGGTAGCGGTCGTTTTGTGAATGATAATTCTGGGAGGAAAAATCATCACTATAAAGCTTCGAGTGGAAGAAACCATACCGGTGCATGGACAAATAGGTCCACACAATTAAAGGTCCATATGTAGCTATGTTAAGAACGTGGACTGATGAAAAGGCAGAGGAAAACATTACATCTTCATACCAATATGTGAATGAGCTGACCACTCGGTTAAAAACTGGCTGGAAACTTGCCAATGAAAATTTGAAACAAGCCAGGAAGAAACATGCTGCCTATTATAACAGGAAGGCGAAAGACAGAAATTTGGCTGTGGGAGAGAAAGTACTGCTTCTTTTGACCGGGAGTCAGAATAAGTTACAAATTGGATGGCAGGGTCCATATACAGTTCTAGAGAAGGTGTCTAGAACAAATTATAAGATAGATAAGAAGTGGAAAGAAAAAATCTATCATGTGAATCTCCTGAAGAAATATTTGGAAAGAGAACATCAGGAAGAGACACACTTGTTGACCTTGTCCATCGCCATGGAGATGAAAAAGGAACCACTTTCATCATCATTTGAATATCCATTACACCCCTGTGAGACAGCAGCACAGGTGAAAATCAGTACACATTTAACGAAAACTCAGAAAGAGAGAGTGCAACAGGTTCTAAATAATCATGCAGAGGTGTTAACAGACCGACCAGGGCATACAAACCTATTGGAATATGATATGAAACTAATAGACCCACACCTGTCTGTATGAAACCATATTCGATTCCGTTTGCTAAGGAGAAAGCTTTGAAGGAAGAGATAGACTATCTATTGAAGGAAGGAATTATTTCGCACAGTGAGTCTTCGTATAGTTCCGGTGTTGTACTCTTAAGGAAGCCCTCTGGAGAACATAGACTCTGTATAGATTACAGGAGACTGAATGCTATTACAGAAGGACAGGTGGATCCATTGCCGGATACAAATCAGCTGTTTGCCAGGCTAAATAAAGCTAAATATTTCTCAAAAGTGGATCTGAGTAAAGGATACTATCAGATTCCAGTAAAGCCTGAGGTTAGACCATACCTAGCTTTTAGTACCTCAGAAGGACACTATGAGTTTAATAGATTGCCATTTGGATTGAAGAATGCGCCTAGTGTCTTCTCTAGAATGATGAGAAAAATTATTGGATCCTCTGAATAATCCCTGTATAACAAATTTTATGGATGATATCCTTATAGCAACAGAAACATTTGAGGAACACATTGACTCTCTGAACATGCTGTTTGATCGACTTAGGGAGGCAAATTTAACAGCCCGACCAACCAAATGTTGCGTTGGATGTAAAGAATTGGAATTTTTGGGACACACAGTTTATCAGGGAAACATGACCCCTGACCCAAAGAATTTAGAGAAACTACAGAAAGCCCCGAGACCACAAACCAAGAAGGACGTGAGATCCTTTGTCTCATTATGTGGTTTCTACCAGAAGTATATCAAAAACTTTAATTCCATATGTGCACCGTTAACTGAATTGACACGTAAAGGACATCCAGATCGCATTACATGGACACCACAATGTGAAAAATGACTTACCAAGAATTGAAGGAAAAGCTCACAAGTAAACCCATTTTGAAATTACCTGACTTAAGTCAAGAATTCATAGTAAGGACGGATGCAAGTAATATTGGGTTAGGTGCAACTCTACTACAGAAATCAGATGCATTGGATGGGGAATTAAGCCCAGTGGCATATGCTAGCAGAAAGTTGAATAAAGCTGAAATCAACTACTCAACTAGCGAAAAAGAATGTCTTGCAGTAATATGGGCGATAAAGAAATTCAATATTTATCTATATGGGAAGGCATTTAAGTTGCAAACAGACCACAAACCTTTATCGTTTCTAGCACAGGCTAGGCATGAGAACTCCAGGTTACTCCGATGGTCTTTACTTTTGGCTCCATATAATTTTAGCATTGAGTATATATCTGGAAAAACCAATTTGGGAGCGGATTTTTTAAGCCGCCATCCGTGTGATGAGAATCACCGTAAACCCCAGAAATAATAATAAATTTCTCTATGTGTATATAGAATAAAGGACTGACATATAATGTCTGTTTTAAGAGGGGAGGTGTCGTGGAATATTCTAATCCACATATATAAATTATTAGGTAAATATGAAGCCTAACAAATAAAATTAATAAAGAAAAGAGCAATGGTAAAATAACAGTGCTGTCACAAAGAAGGTACTCGAAATCCCCCTTGTTTTCTGCTTCGTCTGCAAATTGTAACGCTTTCACGTTGATAGTAAAAGCTTACTGTATTATACCCGCTTTCTTCAATGAAACGTGTGCTGTATTTCTTGGAAAAACATTGAGAGGCACCCTGCGTAATGACCTAAATTAATCCTAACATTAATTATATTACGTTACCAAAACGAACGAACAGATGGACTCAAATAGAAAGAGAGAGAGGGGCGAATGAAATCAGGAACGCATGCAAAATTAAACACGCGTCTCGCTATTAATGCCACCCCCAACACGCGTCGCGCGATACACAATTACCACTATCACGCGTGTTAGGCTACAAGCACTAACTTTTTCGGACGGACAGTGATAAATTCACTACCCTTCCCAGAGTTAGGTTTTAAAATCACAAAAAAAACGCTTATTAGGAAAGATAACAATAGATGGGTTTACGTTTGAAAACATTACAGTACCCAGACAGCACATCTTCGAAACAGGAGGTAGAAGGAATTGCATATTTTGAACGCAGCCACGTAGCTCTTTTAAATTTGGATATTTGGGTTCCTTAGGGCTT
This sequence comes from Oreohelix idahoensis, assembly GCA_024509875.1. Taxonomy (NCBI): domain Eukaryota; kingdom Metazoa; phylum Mollusca; class Gastropoda; order Stylommatophora; family Oreohelicidae; genus Oreohelix; species Oreohelix idahoensis. The sequence continues at coordinate 30,435 of JAMPIV010022384.1, forward strand.
GCTGACAAAGAATATGTAAAACGTTACGCAAATAGTCCAGGAATTAATAAATTATAACCAAAATAAAATAGTGGGGATGCCTGACAACATGGAATCATTTCTGCTCATAAAATTTTTTTATAACGTGTTTGAAAAAAACCTTACGTTACAGAAATAGCCTACCATGTAAACTCCAAATTGATTGGAGCGCAACAAATGAAAGACTAACCACGATTGGTCGGGCTATAAATACTATCTTGGTTGTTAGGGAGACGTAGGAAGGTAACATTTTTTCAAACACTTGTCGAAACGTGGCTCGATTGGCCAGACTCGCTGATATAATCACTTAGGAGCGTTAGTTCGAAACCACTTGTTTAAATAAGCTTGATAAAGCAACAGTGCGTTGAAGCCAGCTCATATTTTTGCTAAATAAAAGCCTGGAACATAAGCAGATGGGAATTTGTGCCAGTAAATGTGCCAGAATTCATTGCTAATCAACGTATCTGTGTTTATTCTATGAATTGTGGGACCGTGGTCTTGATGGTATTGAGCAGCACCTGGTTAGAGCTTTGCTGAATCCAGAGTCGGACAGCATACTCCTTGGTCTTTTTAGCTATCAGTGAGGTGTCTCCAGAGCCCAGGGGAGAATTCGAGCAGAGGAGTCCTTTCCTGCCGCCATCACGCAAGATAAGCTGATTTGGCCAGCTGAGCTCAACATTATGTCCCCTCATCTTGAAATGACTTTGTAAAAATAACATTCAGAGGGGAATTTAATTGTCTTAATATCAGGAACTGAGAACATCTCCAATACTAGTCCCAAAAGACAAACTATTGAAGTCATGATGACAAATACCAACAGAGCTTGAACAAAACAAAACCAGTATTACCTCATATTACTACTACACAACTGACACACATAGGATATTTTTTAATAATATATGTCACTACAATATTCATATTGATAAAGTCTGTACATATACTTGTAATTAAAATTGATTGTGATTCCTGGTTCCTTTGTATTTGAATCAGGACACATATACCTTTATAACAACAATGAATACATATTGTTATTTGAAAAGTTATCAGTGACTCCTTAATATATTCTCATAGAGTGTTATATGTATGTGAGTGTCACAGTGTTGTCAAGAGTAGTGGATTAAATTAAATTGTTTATCTGTCTGTTGTTGTGACTTACACTTCATCATACACATACCCTAGACATATAACGTAGTCATCACACTATTCCAGAATAATTCTGACTGAGATATATATATATATGTGGCAGCAAGTAAGGTTATCTATAATACACTACCCTCATTAGATATAGATACCTTCACAGCTGATCTCAGTCAGTACACTAAGTCCCCCTATAAATATTTATAACATCCCACTTCACCACAAGATTGATAGATAGATAGATAGATAGATTGATTGATAGATAGATAGATTGATAGATAGATTGACTGATAGATAGATAAGAAAGATAGATTGATAGATAGATAGATAGTTTGATAGATAGATAGATAGATAGATAGATAGATAGATAGATAGATAGATAGATAGATAGATAGATAGATAGATAGATAGATAGATGTGAAGGTAACTTTAAAAACAACGAGAGGTCAGAAAAAAACAACAAAATGAGAATTAAGACAAGGGGAAGAGGGCACTGAAGTGGGACAGAAAAAATGTATTTTTTCTTTAGAAGAGCTACTTTCCTTCAGCCGTGACACAGTTGACCCAGACAAGAACACGCAATGTAAATCATTTGTCAGAAAACACTAACACCAAAATGTGACATGTTTTTAACATTCTATTTTAGTTGTTGTCGTGTTTTGTTCTTACGTAATTAATAACTATCTAAAACTGATTTGCAATTTGATTGACAAATCTTATTTAATTGTCCAATAGAGTTTAATTAACTTTCGCGGCTAGATGTGTGTGGGTGGAGCCGCATATCAACCCACTCGCCCCAGGCGCCGGAATGCTCTAAGATGGCTCTGCATGCATTTTCTAAACGGCCTATACTACTTCGAGTTTATCCATGTTGCCAACGTAAGGCGGTTGTAAAAATAAGTTATTATTGTTTACAAACTTTTTACAAACTTAATGTTATCTATTGCTTAGCTCATTGTTACGCCATGTTCAAAAAAAAAAAAAAAAAAAAAAAAAAAAAAAAAAAAAAACCTAAGGATATAGGTAGTCCCGTATCTACCTTAATGGAATGAAGTGTTAGAGACTTCACTATACTAGATCTCTTATAAGGTCAGGTGACAAGTTCCATTCAACGCTGCCTTCCCTAACTCAAGAGTAGAGTTACGTACCCATTTTTGCAGCTGGGTAGACTGGAGTATATCTCGACCCGTTTTCGAACTTTAGTCTGTTTATTTCGAAAAGCAAGAGCTCAAATCACTCATGCACTCGGAACGTCAACATCATCGTCATCATCATCATCATCAACAGCATCATCATCATTATTTTTTCCTTTCGCTTCTCATAAAGCTTGGAGAAGACACAACTTGAAACTGATTCCCTTGCACGAGTCCCGCACTAACGATCATTATTTCTTGATCTGGTGGTTTATTTAGCAATTTGTGTTGCATGATGACGTTGCCAACCTCATATAAAATCTCATATTTAGTCGCATTATATTAGATGAAGCAGAAAGCTTTTCTTTGTCCGGACACCCCCGGGAATTACACTGGGCTTACACATGTATGCGCAACCCCGTAACAAGCAACTAAGAAATGTTACAGTTGTGAATCAAGATACAATTCTCCGCACAAATATACAATTTTTTTTCTACACCGACCTAATAACATATTCCATTTTCTGAACACACGGCATTCATAAATGACAAGTTAAAAAAAAATGTATGTGTAAATTGATATAAATGTTATTCATCGATTCATACATCCACCGAGCACGTACTCGCGCGTGCATTCACAGGTTGACACACCCACAGAACACATTTGTGCACAAATAGCCCAATCATGAATGCCATCTGGTTCTCCCACCAGATACGATCTCTCGCGCGCGTCACACGTGACTAATGCCTGTACACAAAAACTACTGCACTTATTTGTCTAGTGTTGTCCCCGGGGTGGGGGTGGGGGTGGAAGCTCTGCGGAGACAAAATAAAGGAAGACTACCACTCCTTTTTTGCATCGTCCACAGTGAGGCCACTAGTGAGTTTGTTCATGTGGCTGTCAACTTCATCATGCAAAACTAATTGCTTCATAAACCACAGCTGCATGAGCATGTGAATGTTTGGTGTAGGCTTCCTGCAAAGGGGGGGGGGGGGGGGGGGGGGGGGGGCTGTAAAAGTGGTGACTCCATGCTTCGTCAGGAGCATCAAGCACAATGATGTCAACTGCACTAACTTGACCCAGATCATAAGGCCACTAACTTGACCCAGATCATAAGGCCACTAACTTGACCCAGATCATAAGGCCACTAACTTGACCCCAGATCATAAGGCCACTAACTTGACCCAGATCATAAGGCCACTTACTTGACTCAGATCATAAGGCTACTAACTTGACCCAGATCATAAGGCCACTAACTTGACCCAGATCATAAGGCCACTAACTTGACCCAGATCATAAGGCCACTAACTTGACCCAGATCATAAGGCCACTAACTTGACCCAGATCATAAGGCCACTAACATGACCCAGATCATAAGGCCACTAACTTGACCCAGATCATAAGGCCACTGAACTAACTTGACCCAGATCATAAGGCCACTAACTTGACCCAGATCATAAGGCCACTAACTTGACCCAGATCATAAGGCCACTTACTTGACCCAGATCATAAGGCCACTTACTTGACCCAGATCATAAGGCCACTAACTTGACCCAGATCATAAGGTCCTACACTTACTTGACCCCAGATCATAAGGCCACTAACTTGACCGAGATCATAAGGCCACTAACTTGACCCACGGATCATAAGGCCATAACTTGACCCAGATCATAAGGCCACTAACTTGACCCAGATGTTTAAGGCCACTAACTTGACCCAGATCATAAGGCCACTAACTTGACCCAGATCATAAGGCCACTAACTTGACCCAGATCAGAAACAGCCAAAAGCTTTCAAATATCTTGGTCTATTTGTACCAATGATGAAACATTAGGCAGACATTAGACAGACATTAGACAGACAAATAAAAATAGAAATTAAAGATCCCGTTACACGTCCATTGAGGCATATTGGGAATATGGTGTTAGTCCCATATTTTCTTGACCATCGGCACACTAGGGGTGATGTGGTCAGCATCACGCCGGCCGCCATAAACCTTCCCAGAGTTGCTCTGGTACCCATTCCAGAGGCTGGGTCGACCCCGTAGCCGTTTGCAGTCTAAAACAATCCACTTCAACTGGGGATCGAACCTTGGACCACCGAGCTAGGAAAAACAGTGCACTAACCACTGCGCTACGGCGGCTCCTTAAAATAGACAATTAAACTGGCCATTAAATTATTTTGTAAACCTCACAACATTTCGAAGCACTGCAACATCCTAAGGTCTTGACCGTTTTAGGCCACGCCAGATGTACATGACGTCACCATATCTGGGGGCTTATGTCGAAATATAAGAATTGAGGTAGTATGACAAAGTTCAGCAATGTGGAAACTGATGACAAGAACCAGACAAACACCAGACAAGAACCAGACAAGAACCAGTGGAGCATGAGATGACAAGAACCAGACAAGTACCAGTGGAGCAAGATATGAGAAGAAGACGCCGGTGATGGATATGGCACACATTAAAGAAACCTGTTTATAGCATTACCAGACAGTCCATCTCCTGGAACCTACTGGACAAGTGGAGAAAAGGTCGACAGACAAAACACGTGAAGAACAAACTTGAAAAAACAGACATGACAATGATGAAGAAGACATGAAACTATCTGAGCTGATGTCACGAGACAGATGGGACTGAGCTCCTATGATCCTTGGGCAATAGAAGGGTTATGACGATTTAAAACAGTATCTTATTAATATCCATTGGGTCACATATGGGTCATGTCATAAATAAATGCATGTTTTTGAAGTTTATATAACATATTATGCTCTTTTACCGTGAGGTGTAGAGGTTTGTAAGAGAGAGCGCCATACTATTCTATCGGCTGTCTTCCTCCTAGAATGGAACCAACCCAGGAGGAAGACAGCTGATAGAATAGTATGGCGCTCTCTCTTACAAACCTCTACACCTCACGGTAGAAGAGGAACGACTAAGTAAGTAAGTATTATGCTTTGAAATAAACATTATATCTTGAAACCATGAACAAAGTTTTTGTTGGTGTTGTTCTAGTCTTGAGTTATGGATGTAAGTCATGGGCAGTGACTACAACCCACAAAAGCCAGCTCCAAACCTCAGGAATGAAGTATCTGAGGAAGGTGGTTGAAGTAATAAGAAGAGACATGGTCCATAACCAGACTTTACGTCATGGCCTCAAAACAGAGCCCCTGCAGGCCTAAGTAGAACAGTCTCAATTACGATAGTTTGGCCATGTATGCAGAATGGGAGAAGATCGGCTACCACGACAAATATGGGAAACTAACAGCCAAGTATCCATACCTCGAGGACGACCCAGAGTTCGCTGGGAGGAAACCATTAGACAATCTCTGAATGACCGAGGACTAGATTGGAACCAGGCCATGAAGAAGACAGCCGATAGGATAGTATGACTCTCTCTATGGCGAACCACTATACCTCAGGGTAGAAGATGAACGACTAAGAAAGTAAGTAATTTGTTGTTCTTATTGTTTTTATTTTAACTAGGGCTACTAAGCTTGTCTTTCTTTCGCAGCCAAGTTGAAGACTTCTTGACATTGTGTTCATTATAGATCTAGACTTTTCCTGTGGCATTTCTGCAATTCCAAAACTTGTTAAGTTAGAGTCAAGAGCTCTACTTTCCTTCGCGGGTATTCATTCCTGGTCTGACAAGCATTTCAACGGATCTTTACATCTGGTTCCATGCTCGAAAAGGAAGAGGTGTGTAGCATACGGTGTATTCCCAGCCATCCATGGATGCTCTCCACACAGGCTAAAATACTGTGCCCTCCTGGTTCTTGGCACTCCCAAGGAATCATCACGTCCTGCACAGAATCACCTCTGAACAGAGTTTATAACATTTAGCTCGCATTTTTACAAGTTCTTGAGCCTTGTGGGTTAAAGCACTGGTAGGTAACCCAGCATATGTGGGGGCCTACGTTCAGAAACACTGAGCCCTCTAAAGATCTACCTCTGATTAAATCATGTCTATTTTCAGGTTTCAGAATATCTGCAATGGGGAACACGTGTAGTCGATATGTAACTTTTATCTCTGCCACACGATCCACTTCCTGCAACCCCATCAACAGATAGTGGAAAATAAAGCTCATTATTTTACTGAATGTTATTTTCATTTCAATGAAAAGACCGCTTTCTATCCTATACAATGCACACAAAAAAAGGGGGGGGGCAGGGGGGGGGGGGGGTGGGGGGGGTGGTTAAAGGATTCCGTTGTCACGTGACCGATAATCTATTTTACCATCTTGTCCATAATTTGATTACTTTTTAAATGTCCTGGTTTTCCTCGTCATTTTGTATTTTCTTTTTCTTTCATTTTCTACCTTCGTGGCCAAACTTTTTCACCTTCTCAAACACCACCCGAGGTTTGGTTACGTTCCGGCCTGTAGCGGTCAGCGAACGATAGTGTTACGTCAACACGCACCTGGTCCGGCCGAACAGGGGAATTTCTCTGGTCGCTTTAAAGCCTTTGATCACGAGCGAAAGGGTCCCTGTGTTTGGCTTCCAGAACGCTGCTTCGGATCATAATATTATGCATCCTGGAAACAGGGGGAGACAAACCCGCGGTCAGTCTTTGGGTTTTTGCCCTTAGACAAGATAGAGCATAATGTTATGCATTTCTCTACCTGGGGAACTTTCGCACGATTTCTTTTTGTCCTACTCTAGATTACGTCTTTCGCCGAACTTCTGTAGAAATATGCAGGCCAGGTGTCCGGGGGGAGCGTCCCTTGTGATCTATAAGAGTAGACTGGTTTTAATAGACAAAGACACTCGTAGAAGATTCCTGGCCCGAGATGGACCATCATGAGAATTAGGCAGACTTTAACAGAACTAAAATGTTAAGGCCTTTCTCTAGTCATTTTCGGGTTTCAGGGATACCGAATTGCTAGAGTCAAGTCTCCAGTCAGGCGAAGAATGTCACATTCTCTTCGTTCTAGAGGGATTCTGAGTACATCTAGCATCACGAGTCGTCAACCCCATTCCTGAACCTAAACCCTTTGTCAACGCCAAGTTAAGCTCACGCAGTGCAACGGAGCCAACGCAAAATCTGGAATCGCCAAATGCAGTAGTAGCTCTCTACTCGCCTATTGGATTACCAGCCAGAGCATCGCGGCTTCCAGAATATCAAACCCGCCCAGCATGCCTATAGCAGAATTCCATATCACCCGCCTTTTTTGTGCCTAAACGGGGCACTCAGCAAACCACAGCCAAACCAGTTTAAACAGGATTTACAGCCAAGCGGAGCCTTGCGCCGGATAAGCGCGCCTGGGACTTTTTGTCCTCAAGTGACTTCTTCTGGTGTATTTTCTGGATACTTAAAACCTCGCACGTATGAGCAGCCATCTATATAGCGCCTATACAGTGATTTTATTCAGGTTAATTCCATCACCCATGGAGGATATGTACGAAAAAACCACTTACTGGAGCTATTTCATATGGTCCCGAAAGCGGACGGACTGACACTCAGTTTTTTCATCTCTCTGTGTTCTACAGGTTTTATGAATGGTGGTGTGTGTGTGGTTGTTGGTGTATTTTGCATATTTTGGTTATTGATGATTATTGATGTAATTTTATGTTGTTGTGATGATATGCATTAATTCCATGCTTTTTCTTCTTTAATAAAGTTTACACCTTTATTAATACGCTGTTCACGACCTTTCCATCCATATTTGTATTTTTAGCTCTTTACTAGAATCTCTATGTATGATAAGAGAAAAGAGTGAGAGCAGGAGATGCTTAGACAGTAAAAGTGAGTTGAGGCCTGGAGAGAGAGAGAGATCATTTGAATAGATCTTCTTCCAGGTTGTCTCAAGTCCATCTCCTATTTACACCTTATCTAAAGTGTAATCTATAACTCTGTCAGTCCACTATCCCTTGTCGATTTCACTACTGTTGTCCAACTCGACAAATACTCTACACTCAAACTCAACCACGACATCCGTTACATGCTCATTGAGGCATTTTGGTAATATGGCGTTAGGCCCATATTTTCTTGATCATATGGCACACTAGAAATGATGTGGTCAGCATCACGCCGGCCGCCTTAACCTTCCCAGAAGTTGCTCTGGTACCCAATTAATGAGGCTAGATCGACCCCGGGGCCGTTTGTGATATATAAAAAAAATCCCAACATCGACCCATGGACCACCGACCCATGGATCACCGGGCTAGGAAGGCAGTGCACTAACCAATGCGATACCGTGGCTCCCATTCACGAAAAAGTGAATTTTATTAAGCTAGACTGTGGGTTGTCACTGGGAGTTAAGGTGAAAGTACCTTTAACCATGGGATTATCTCGCTTTTAAGTTCCCGTTTGAAAGGAAATTTACTTAAGTTACAAATTCTTTTTTTTTTTCCTCCGTCACCTTGAGATCTACTAAACTGAATGATGCTTTGGGATGTATCAGTAGGTCAAGATTGATTAGTTGCTGACTCCTGGTTTGAGGGAACAGCAAAGGAGAAATTTCGACATTTTTAAAAATGCTTGTGCACTACAAGGAGGTGGAAGGTTCGGAATAAATGAAGTCATACGTTTTAACAGAACACTTATTAAGCAATTAATACTTCTTACTTTTCTCAAACATCTCATGGTAGATAACGGGGTCAGTAGACAAGATCCACTTTGTTGCTTTATGTTACCACACTGGCTTTTTATATTTACGATACAGCTAGCCTTAACCTAACTCAAACACTGTAACGAGCTTTGTATAACACCTTGTCTTAACCTAAACCCAACCCTGATTCGAGCTGTCAAAATTAAAAACGCCCGAAAAACACCGAGGCAATGAGCGAAACGACCAGTTTTTGGGCAAAATGGCGTCCTGCAGTCTACTGTCTTGGACTTGAGCCCATCTCATTTCGTAAACTGTGAGTCTAAGCAAGTGTTCTCCATATGTTTTTAGGTCTTCCTCTGTTTCTTCTACCCTCAGCATTCCAGAAATGAGGACTACCTCGTGAGGCTAATAAATAACTTCTTGAACGTTTGCTGCACCCATCTGTAAAGTGGCTTCTTCATCTCTTTCTCCACTGGGATTTGCCTAGTTCCGCCCATCAGTTCCTCGTTTGGTGATTTCATAATTTAGTTGTGCGTAAGCATCCATTCATTAAACTCTGCATGCTTTTATATGCCGTACTTATTATCATTCATATTAGGAAATTACAAGGTATTAATGAAATCCTGAACGAATATGGACTGCCGTCAGCCAAGGGCACAGACGCTGCACGCAAAAACAGAACTGCTTTATTCGCGATGCGGGGACGATATCAGAAAGGAAACCATAAGTGCAAATTCTTTGTATTTCCTTATCTACACATGTCTTTTTGCCTTTTCTATGCCGTACTGGCCTCTGGACACGATAAAGACGATGATAGAAGTGATGACGTACCAAAATGTGATGGCATTTCGTCGCCAAAACACTTTTTTTTTCATACTGCACTCAATTAAGTACATCGAGCTTAGCTTATGTAATGTGTTAAACACTTCATTTGAATTTTCTCATTTCATATTCTTTACCTCTCGTTCGATGGATCAAATTATTTGGGTTTTTTTTCACTCCTGAATAGTGTTATCTGGCTAAGGAAAGAATGGACAGACAAATTAGCAAGTTTGTTGAAAGACAGAAATTAGGCAGACAAAACCACAGACAAAACAAAAGATGATGCACTTGCATAAAGACAATAGAGAGACATACAAAAAGAAAGACACTAGACAGACAGACGACATGATAGACAGACGGGCAGATTGACAGACATACATTTAAGACAGATAGATAGATAGACACACAGACGAACAGATTAGATAGACAGACCGACAGACAGTCAGATTAGACAGACAAAAAGATAAACAGACACATAGGCGAACGGATAAACAGACAGACCAAGGAACAGATAAACAGACAGACCTACAGATAAACAGACATTCGAACGGATAAACAGATGGGACAGACAGACAGAGATAGACGAACAGATAAACAGATTTGATAGACAGACAGATGAAAGGATAAACAGACGGATAGGCAGACAAACAGACAGTCAGGCAGATAGATAGATAGATAGATAGATAGATAGATAGATAGATAGATAGATAGATAGATAGATAGATAGATAGATAGATAGATAGATAGATAGATAGATAGATAGATAGATAGATAGATAAACATGCTGACACAGACCTAGTATAGACCCTACATTCTCTCAACCCCCATCACAAACGACCACTATTGCTGAAGCAGTTCCCTAATGAAGCTGCGAACCTAGACACTAAATAAATCTTGGAACCTATGTATACAACCAGGAGATAAGAACTAATAACTCACAACTGTTGTTACGCCCAGACTTAAACACTTGCACACAAATTTACTATTGTTGAATATGTGTGTCACTGATTATTTCACATCTACAAACAGCTGAAACAGTCAAAGTTTTGTTAGGACGCATACAATTCAACAGTTGTACAATTGTGGGCTTGTAACGTAGTTCCTCGCGGTTTTTGAAAATACCAAGAAAGAATCGGCCTACTGTACCCTCAGGCATGTCGTACAAGGTGACTAATATAAGGTTGTGTATGAGGCTGACAGCCTAATCATGTACAACAGGTTGCCATAGAGACAACCGCGGCAGGAGCACGTGAATACTTGGTGTAGGCTTCCTTGTAGTGGTGGCTATATGCTCTGTCAGGATCTCAAAGAAAAAAATGATGATAACAACAAGGAGCGTAGATGTTTAGAATTGACGAAGATCTTCAATATGTAACGTTGGTGCTTAAATAAAAGACGTGATTTTTGAAGAACTGATGACATGATCCAGACAAGTACCAGTGGAACAAGAGACGAGATGAAGACGCTGGCGATGGATAGGAGATACATCGTAAACATATATTGATAGCCTTACAAGGTAGTTCTAGTTCTGGAATGCTCAGGATAAAAGAAATTCTGGTAGACAGAAAAAACACAAGGACAAGAGAACTGGAGTTAGAAATGATAATGATGAGACAGACGTGGGTACCTGACTCTGTTTCTGAGTTAGGGAAAGCAAAGGCAGCGGGGAAGAGAACGTCATTTCACCGCATAACGAACTGAGACCCAGTATAATGAAGACGGTAAACTTTAGCCTAACACGGCAGTAGGCCTATCTGGTATTGAACTGCCTTAATGTTTAAAGAAATAGGCATTACAGCCTTTTACATTTCGGCCCTGTAATAATTACACTTAGTGATTTAAATAAAAATAAAGGAACATCATATTATTGTTAAAATCAAGAAAGAAAAGATATCTAATTATAGTGAACTAAATCCACTGAAGAAAGTTAAAGTCGTTGGAAATTATGAACATTTTGACCTATAACAGTAAATATAGTAAATAACATTGAAACATCAGTTTACATAAATTAAATGAGAAAAAAAATACGCTGGTAAGTTTTAGTTGCCACGGTAACCTAAAGGTAAAGGTAAAGGAACCCGTTACACGCCCATTGAGGCATATTGGGAATATGGTGTTAGGCCCATATTATCTTGACCGTCGGCACACGAGGGGTGATGTGGTCGGCATCACGCCGGCCGCCTTAACCTTCCCAGAGTAGCTCTGGTACCCATTTGGGGCTGGGTCGACCCAGGAGCCGTTTGTGGCCTAAAAATTTTTCCGCCTCATCTGGGGATCGAACCATAGACCACTGCGCTAGGAAGCCAGTGCACTAACCACTATGCTACCGCGGCTCACGGTAACCTAATGTTATGCAATTTGTTGTGTCTGGTACTAATGTGTGTAACTTAATTTGAAAAATACAGAAGAGCAGACATTTTGTTTCACCCTTTGTTTAAGTTAGAAAAAGTTACAGTTGTTGAAAAATAAGTCACAACCGAAAATACAACAGCTAAAAAAAACTTCAGCCCCTGTTAAATTTCCGGGGGTCTTGGAAAAGACAAAGAAGGATCATGACTACTGCATTCTCGGCATGTCGTACGTGGCGACTAACGTGAGATTGGGGCTAGCAACCTCATCACATCAAACACATTGCCACATAAATCACCACTGTATAAGTAAGTAACTACTTGGTGCAGGCTTCCTGTAAGGAAACCAGCTGCGTTGGTTGTCCCATGCTACGTAGGGTGCACAAAGGCAAATGATGATGTTAATGATGATAATAAAAAGACAGGTCTAAAATAAGAGATAGCTGAGCCGAGAACCAAAAATGAACAAACATGCACTTTTAATATTAGACTTACTAAATCACTACTTACTTATGAAACCATGTGGTGCCAGCTGTTACCACGAAGTAATCCAACGAATTTTTCAGTAATTTAGATGTAACTTCCACAGATGAGCACGTAACAAGGGACTAACTGGCGGCTGCGGCCCTTTTTACACGTAAGCGAGACAGAACATCACACGACACAAGAAGAGATTCGGGTTAAAAAACTTGACGACACAGCTTACAGCAGATGGAGAAAGACCAAGCACATACGATGGAAGGCATAACAAAACAACTCAAAGTTATATCAAACCACTGCAAACATGCCTGTACGCCTGGTTGTTGTACGGAATTACTGGTAATCTAACCGTACCGTAATTAGATAAATAAACGTCCTAGTTTGACATCACAGCTGCGACACGACAACTAACCGGCACAAGAACAAACAACTTTCATGTAAGAGCTCCGATTACAGAGTGCGTGCTGTATTGTCAGCTTTCATGTTTCCGGTAAAACTGTGCGGTCAAATGAAAAGTATTTGAGACGAAGGATATGTATGCTAATGTAAAATAAACGAGGGCGTATATGTTGGTAAGTTTAATGGCGCTGTTGTACTGGCTTTTTCCATTCGGATCACGCGGACCGTAAAACCAGCGGCGTACCGAGGTAGGTTGGGAATGATGTGCGTGTAGGGGATGTTATGTATGTTGGGGATAAGTCTGGAAATGAAAAGGCAGATAAAAGAAGCCAAGAAAGGTAGATCTGATAAAAATCTAATAAATGTAGGGACGTGTAAATCAGAGATTAAGAGCTTAATTAAAGATTTAATAACAGATGAATGGAAAGCAGAGTGGGATAAAAATCTGAAAGGAAGACATGCATATAAGTTGTTCAAGGCTCCAACAAGAAAATGTCAGATACCTAGGGAATTGAAAATTCCCAGTAATAAGAAACTTCTCAGACTACAGCTGGGAAAAGGCTATTTCAGAATAGAAGACCCTTACTGTGCAGTATGTCTTCAGGACAATAATATAGAACATTTCTTGTTAAAATGTAAGAGGTATGAACAAATGAGAATACCAATATTAGATTATTTGCAGGCATCCAATTTACCTATAAATATAGAACAATTGAATGGGGAGAAAAAAACAAAAACACACAAATGGTAATACGTCTTACAAGGAGAAAGGACAAGAAAAACCTACGTTGCGGCCACAAGGCCTTCGTCAGGGACAGACAAACAAGAGACAGGAGGGAAAGAAAATGAGAATTAAGTAGAGAACATGAAACTATAAAAATACGAGAAAAGATACTCCCTTATGTCCAGTCACATGTGAAGCAAGATGGCTGCCACTAAAACCACATATATACTTATAAATATAGAAGAGGTGTTAAGAGTAGACAGACCTAGGGAAATGCATAATATAGTCAAACAATATTTAACACGAACAAATGTTAATAGTGCGAGAAGGTGGCTGAGAAGGTGAAGGTCTGATGCTGTTATTACAATGCATATGACTTTTAACAGGTGAAAGTCAATTAAATATCTGTTAAAATCTGTTATATAACTGGAACCACCAGGCCTTTACACCCCTCCACTTTAATATTATTCTTGTTCAGAGTTTCTTCTTGATTTTGTTTGTTTGTTTGTTTTTTTGTGTTTTTTTATTTAATTTAATTTATTTATTTATATTTATTTAACGTATAAGCACAATTGTGATTGTCCCTATTTACAATGATTTGACAAATGTGATGCCACTTTCTCATATCGGCAGTTTTGCATATTATTTGGAATTGAAAACAATATATATCCTAATTATAACCCATCAGAGGTTGAACGGGATATTTTTCTTCATTAATATAAAAAAAGATAGAGGGCACCAGGTGACCGCTCCGGGTGCTATCAACAAGGGGAAGCCGGAAAGGGCGAGAAAAAAAAGTTTTTCTTTGTCAAGAAACTGGACATTTATTCAGCTGTGACAATTCGTCCAGGCCAAAACACGCAATGTAAATATTTTATAAAAATATTGTTTTTAGTTATTATCTTAAATTGTTGTTGTTGTTGTTATAAGTATTAACTATCTCAAACTAATCTGAAATTGTATTCATAAATATCACTTTTAATTACCTCGTAGTGTTTAACTTTCGTGGGAGGACAACAGTAGAGATTCGCTGACGGACCGAGGACTAGATTGGAACCAGGTCAGGAAGAAGACTGCCGACACGAGAATATCGCGCTCTCTCGGGCCATTCTCTACACCCCAGTGAAGAAGAGCGACGACTAAGTAAGTCAAGTAAGTAAGGATAGAAGTATGGGGGAGAGGCGCATGTCAAACCACTGGCCCCTGGCGCCTAATGCTCAAAGGCCACCCATGGCTGGGGATGATGATAATGATGTGTGGGGTATAACAGGAGCAAGGAACTATAAAAGAAAGAAGACATTTTGTACAAAAGGTTGTCAAATTGTCACATATATATTGGGGCGATCTATTTTCCTCCCCGGCAGTATTTAGTTACATTTTTTGTGTATGTGACAATACGGTTGTGTAATCTCACGTCCACTCCGGCAGGATCACTTTTTTTCTTCATTTTTCTTTTCCTCTCACTCATCGCTATTATTTGGCTTATTTTCATGGCCTTCCATTCATTATTTAACTCTCTATATTGAATCTTGTAGTGGAAAGCCTCTAACACCCCACTCCCCTGCGGAAGTATTTGCTATGGGAATGTCTTTATCTTGTTTACCACTCCTCAGACTTATTTACGTTCCGCCAGGTGAACTGGGGTATTATCATAACAATACACAGTCATTATCACCGGTCAGCGAGCGAGATTCTTATCACGAAAAGACGGTCTCGCCCGATCAACATCTATAGAAGCCAATATTGTCTGTCTGAGATAGCCGTCTGAGGTGGGTAGATTACACAGGTAGTAGATGCGTTTATCGTTTCACGGGACCATCCCTGTGTGTGATTATCACGATAATCTGTCTGGAGAGACAATATTGGCGATAGGTAGCATCTGGACATCAAATGAGTTCACAGATGGTGTTTATGAGTTGTGCACAAGATGCTGGCGGAAGTCTGACGCAACGATATGACATCACTGTAAGAGGTCATGGGTGGATATTAAATGTAATATTTTGAAACATGTGAGGGTATTTTTCGAATTTGAAAACGCCCCTAACAACGTAGTGCTGAACGAGATTCGATTGGATTGATTCATTTTGAGGAGCTGAAACATACAATGTATTTTATTGGCACACTAGTCAGAAGTGTAATTTATGATTTGCACTAAGAACTGAGAATATAGTTTGATGAAAACACAGACACATATCACACAGAGAGACTGCAGCGCACAAGTTATATCAGCGACTCTTAAAAGCCAGAAAGAAAAAGGAGACATTGGACTTCGAAATTCCACAACTATAAGTAACAGATCGAGTATTGGGCAACTTTGGAATTCACAAGTAAACCCGCATTCTTAATACAAGACTGGAAACTTAGGAATTTGATCACAAGTCATAGAGGAATTAAACAAAAGTTTTCTTAGGCCAGTGATTTGGCAGAACATCCGCCTTCAGATGAATGAACTCTAATTTCCAGACCTAAGTGATTTCGAAGCTTCTAATACAGAGCTGTGTCCAGTCTAAATCTATGCAAGGAGATTATGTATTCCCAAAATTTTGGGGTAAGTGTAAACAATTTATTTACTAATGTAAATTCTACAGGTTTCTTGCTAAGTGGTTATATACAAGACTGGCAACCTCAACATATGAAAATAGTATATGCATGAACCACTACTGCAAGAGCTGATGATTGTTTCTGACCAGTCGTGCGGGAAACCCAATAGCAGAGCGACCCCAGACTGCGACGGGAGTAGTGATGAGTAATGATTGATGATTACATCACATGTGCCTAAGGTGTAACTTGTTATCTTGTGAGATTAATGTACCTTTTTAAATTGTAATTCAGGCAAATCATTATTCACGCACCCCAGACGCAATTTCCTAGTTAACACCCAAAAGGATATTGGTGAATTTTCATCATATTTCCCGAGTTACACTATGTGCCCGGGAATTTAATTCTTCTGAGAGGTTAACATTGGTGGGTGGAGCGCAGGACAATGGGCCTGTTAGTTTGCGGCAAACAAATGTACTTAGCAGGCATTTGTTTCTTTCTATTTGTCTAAAGTTCGTGGTTACAAACCATCAGACGATTTGTGGTATTCACGCCGCTATTGTGAAGGAAAAGCATCCACCTTAACCGTCTACAGTGGAAGAGAGTGTGGAGAAGGCTTCCGTCATCACAGAATTGATGAGCCACAGCTGCAGGACTCATCTGGTGTTAAGTTTTTTTCTTGGTCACAGGCAACAGTAAAACATGGACATGATAGCGCCCCGATCCAACCTCTGTGAGGAAAAATTTAATTTACCTTTCACCCCCATTTAATCCTTAATTTAACGTGTTGAATTAATTGACTATTAAATTTGTTGTATGTTATTTTAAACTAAATAAATAATTGTTTATTCAGTCATTAGAAGTATGAAAGCAAACGTATGAGCAAGACTATTTAAAAATTACACACATATATATAGAGCTTATATACTTATGAGGGCATTCATTGGATTACACCAACTGGGAGTTTACCGGGCCAGAAACATTGCTTAATCCTTCACAAAAGGCGACGGACCAGATATAATGCGTTAATAATTGTTCAGCCCAATGCAATATTGTTCGAGACTTCTGAAAATATCTTGTGAATTCTCCCTTAAGGTAGAAGTGTCATTAATCTTCTATCTACATCTCTGCCAAGAGTAATCTTGCGCGCAAGTAGATATTTTGGAAGCCAATATTAGATACTCTTGAGTTTTGGTCACTGTTGGACCACTACTGCAAAGCAATGGAGGCAATCCGTGACAGTGTACTAAATTACTTGCATTTCCGCGGTCGGCCCTTTTCTTTTATTTCTATCAATCAGATATTTTGTACTTTCAAATCATCTTACCCTCCTCTCAGTGATAAGTCGTCATGTCTGTTTTGTTTACCCGTTCATCCCTGCTGGAAAAGGAGATGGTTGAGATAATATTAACCGAAAATCGTGTTGGAAAATTTCGAGTGTGCCCGATATCAGGCTACGGATTAACACTAAATTTGCTCAGCGAATTTGTTTAATCGCTGATAAGGCTGATGTGCCTTCCTCGACCAGATGGGTAAACGAAGAATTTTTTTGCGCATGCGACTGGTAGTAAGATTACTCGCCTGCTCGACACATGTTTGGACAGATAAGAATGACATAATCGTTTCCGGTATACTTTGTTACAGAGACATTACTTTATATGAAAATAATATGAAGTTATTTGTAAACATTTGCCGAGAGAGGATCGGATGTTTTCATTCTGTATTTAGGAGACATGACCTCTACAGTAACGCGCAGACATTTCCATGAGGAAATAATTTGAATTACCCCACAACACACGCGTGTTTAAAACAATTTGCATGCATTCGGAATGAAGGCACAACACCCGTTCCGATTGGAGCCCTGCTTAACATCGTAACAAACCAATGCGGGGGAAGGCAGGCAATATAACCTGACACTTCAGCCAGGTTAGAGCACTGTGAAAATTCACCTCGCGCCAAGAAGACAACCAGACCTCGCCAGAGTTAAGAATAGTACTGTACCAGACCGGAACTTGTTTTAGCATTCTCAGGACTTAAAAGCCAAAGAAAAACTCTACCATTTTAACACGGAAAACAGGAATCTAAGGTAACTGAAACGCAAGTCAAAGTGGGAACTTATTGTTAAAGTAACAACACGCCAGACCAAGTGTAAGATGCTTCTGCAAGTGCCTTTATTTCTCTGAGCCAGCAGTCCGTGAGCCCAAAGATTGGCGTAAGTTGTACATTTTGAATTCTATATTTTTTCATTATTAACACGAGAACGTATACGTATATACTGACATGTGAAGATTAATATGTGAAAATTGCTAGTGGATGTCCAAGTAATTTGAGGCTGGCAATCTCAGCATATAGAATGATGATTTCATGAACCACCACTGCCAGGGCTGGTGACTGCTTTATTGCGAGTTTCTTATAAAAAACCAGAAGCAGAGGTAGTCCCAAGTTCCATATGGAGCAGGGAGGGAATGATAAAAGAAATGATGTACATACTTGTTATATTATTAACCTTTTCAACCAGTGTAAATGGAAAACATATTCACTCTAAATGTAATGAAAGTTTCAACCTTTTCAACCAGTGTAAATTTGAAACATATTTACTCTACATGTAATGAAAGTTTATAACCTTTTCAACCGATGTAAATGCAAACATGTTCAGACTATAGTGTTAACATTTTCATGTAAAGTTAAATGTACAACTATTCATTTTAAATGTAAAGATAGTTTTTTCACCCACTGGTAGTAAGATTAATTCTCAGAGAGGGTAAAAGTTCTGAGATTGATGGGATGGTGGAATAGGAAGATGAGGGACACACAAGTATGTGTCGGGAAACTCAATACTCAAAGGGTATTTGTTTCTCTTCTTTTGCCATACTAGTTGGGGGTACTAGTTGAGAGTACTATTTCTGGAACAAGTGAGGGTAATGCGTGGCCTGAAGTCGACGCTAAACACCATCATCAGACGGGTTTTAGAGACGCGGGACCAGCTTTGCAGTTACTCCCTGATTTTACTTGCAACGTGCTGCTAAGGATCAAAGAAGAAGAAGAAGGAAGAAGTGCTGCAACTCTTAATCTTAACCAGGGATGTGAGCAATCCATTCACCTATCTGCGAAGAACTGTGGCCGGGTAAGGGAATGACTGGTCCAAAGGCACCAATTATCCTACATGTTGCCGTCCCACCCAGTGTGGTTTCTTGTGGGACTGGGCACGGTACTAATTATCACTTAAGTGGCAGGGGTGCCTTATTATTGGGTAATAGTTATTTGTTCCCTATCTACGTGAGAGTTGGCTGTACTGGCTTAAAGCTCGCCAGAGGTCTTAATTTTCTCACATTCTATCTGTGGGTTCAGGTATCGTTCCATTTTCCTTCTACTACTGGTGTTAAGGTGTTATGAGCAAGTGTAGTCGTGATAATATGAACACTGACATATACATCTACATTATCCAAAGGTAAATAAATTTCCAACGGCCTGTTTCCAATAAGATGAAGTTTTATTTACATCAAGTTGGTCAAACAAATGACAATGAATTTGTACAGAAAATATTTCCTTAGGTACCACATATCACACATTTGTATAATTTCCTCTTCGAAACATGCATACTAAATCCAGGATGTATGTTAACATTATTATCCAATAATACAATCTTTCCTTATATCCTGGGTGATTATATTTATGCAATTGTTTTCCTTCAGCAGTTTTGTTTCAATAGCTTCCAGAATTATTTTCCCTTTTCAAATCCTCCATTTTTTATTTTATCTCTCCAGTTTTATAAGGGTTTCATCATTTTCAAAACACATGCTGAAAAGTTAAAAACGAGAGGCGAGCGAAGTACTTACTGTTCATTGAAAAACTAAATCAAAAACGTTGTAGTGCACAACTACACATAAATAAATGATTAACATCATTTAGTTGAATTCCTCAACTGTGAGCTGGATAGACATTGTATGTCTTTCTCCTGGGCACACTACTTCTAGACTGTTTAACTAGTTTTTCTTGCCGGCAAATGCTTAGGTCAGCTTGAGCTAATCACATTCTCATTGGATAAACATCACGTGACGTTGCTACTTTTAACCCGCATTTTTATTATCACCATAACAACTGACGGGTAGATAGCGTGCATTCTTACTAACGCTGACATAATGAAATATACCTTCCATTTCCCCTTCTCTCAATGCTTCGGGTTAATTAATTTTTATTTTAGTTTAGAATCCATTTGTCGATTTCAACAAAATGGTAATTTTACATTTATGTTAAAAACTGGGATCTAGCATGAATAAATGCTGATGGTGGTAGGTTATACGGCCACAGAACCAAAACACCAGCGGGAGCAGAAACCTCATTGGTAAATCAGAGCTACTAAATAATAATAAGAGGAAATTCGCTGAATTAACTCAGCTGGGGGCTTGTACGAGCTAACACTAACTCACATAATCCTTCACAAAAGTTGTAGGCAGATCCTAGAGTTAACGTGCTCAGCCAATGCAGCATTGTTCTCGCTTTTCTGAATATCTTGTGAAAACTCCCTGGAGGTAGAAACATCATTATCTTTTTATCTACGTCTCTGCCAAGAACAATGTTGTGCGAAGGTGGACACCTTTGAAGACCCACATGTAGAGTTTTGGCCACTGTTGGACCACTATTGCAGAGCTAAGGGGAGGCAAACCGTGACACACATATGTATCTACATGCCGTAGGGAGTGAACCATTAGAGACGTTACTATATTTAAGTCCCGCTTTATGAGATGGAGTGACCTATTCCCTTCCTCGCTGCCACTGCTTTCCCTTACACAAGAGCAGAGTCATGTACCTATTTACAGATGTGTAACTGGAGCAAAAGGTTACCAGGTTTCCAAACAGGAATCTGGTACTACCGCGAGATGCAATCTCTATAACCACCCTGCCATTAGGACACTCAAATATCTACATCAGAATATCCAACAATATATGCGTCCTTTGATTTGTTGTTGCTTCTGTGTCGTGGAATATTCTAATCCACATATATAAATTATCAAGTAAATATAAAGCCTAATAAATACATATAATAAATAAAGGAAGAAGAATGGTAAAGAACAGTGCTGTCACAATGACAGTACTCGAAATCCCCTTTGTTTTATGCTTCGTCTGCAAATTGTAACGTTTCCACGTTAAATATAGGCCTTCTGCAACATACACGCGTTTCCCAAACACACAATAAAATGTGCTGCCTTTCTAAGAAAAACCTTGAAATATGCAAGTTGACCTAAATTTTAAATTCCATTCATGTCTTTTTCTACACTGCGTTACCAAAACGAACGAACAGATGGACTAAAGGATAAAGAGAGAGGGAGGGCTGAAAATCAGGAACGCAGGCAACACGCGTCGCGCGATACACAAATGCTGCCATCACGCGTGTAAGACTACATGCACTAATTTTTTTTCAGACGGACAGTGATAAAATACACTACCCTTCCCAGACAGCACATCTTCGAAACAGGAGGTAGAAAATACATATTTTGAACGCAGCCACGTAGCTCTTTTAAATTTGGATATTTGGGTTCCTTAGGGCTTGCTGGCAAAGAATATGTAAAACGTTACGCAAATAGTCCAGGAATTAATAAATTATAACCAAAATAAAATAGTGGGGATGCCTGACAACACAAAATCATTTCTGCTCATCCTGTATATATATGTGTAGTTCAGTGGCAAACAGGAGATAAAGCCTATAATGCTCCAGCCTGAACAGAGGGTGTCGGAGGGAAGTAAAACGGCATGGAATGGCCAAATAGTACACTGACACCTGGATGATTGATTAGAAAGAAATAATGCTGGAATTGCAGAGGCGTAGTAACCATTAAGGAGGTTAATGCTGGTATAAAGTACTTCAGAATGAAGCTGACAGTTGGCCTAACGCTCTGAACTCAATGTTTGTGATGTATTGTGATCAGTGTAAAAAGAAAATATAAATTAGTTATGAAGTAGAAGGTACATCCTTCTTGATTTCAGGGACCGTGGTCTTGATGGTACTGAGCAGCACCTGGTCAGAGCTTTGCTGAATCCAGAGTCGGACAGCATACTCCTTGGTCTTTTTAGCTATCAGTGAGGTGTCTCCAGAGCCCAGGGGAG
This sequence comes from Oreohelix idahoensis, assembly GCA_024509875.1. Taxonomy (NCBI): domain Eukaryota; kingdom Metazoa; phylum Mollusca; class Gastropoda; order Stylommatophora; family Oreohelicidae; genus Oreohelix; species Oreohelix idahoensis. The sequence continues at coordinate 52,685 of JAMPIV010022384.1, forward strand.
AATTCGAGCAGAGGAGTTCCTTCCTGCCGCCATCACGCAAGATAAGCTGATTTGGCCAGCTGAGCTCAACATTATGTCCCCTCATCTTGAAATAACTTTGTAAAAATAACATTCAGAGGGGAATTTAATTGTCTTAATATCAGGAACTGAGAACATCTCCAATACTAGTCCCTAAGACAAACTATTGAAGTCATGATGACAAATACCAACAGAGCTTGAACAAAACAAAACCAGTATTACCTCATATTACCACTACACAACTGACACACATAGGATATTTTTAATAATATATGTCACTACATTATTCATATTGATAAAGTCTGTACATATACTTGTAATTAAAATTGATTGTGATTCCTGGTTCCTTTGTAATTGAATCAGGACACATATTCATTCATAACAGAAATGAATACATATTGTTATTTGAAAAGTTATCAGTGACTCCTTAAGATATTCTCATAGAGTGTTATATGTATGTGAGTGTCACAGTGTTGTCAAGAGTAGTGGATTAAATTAAATTGTTTATATGTCTGTTGTTGTGACTTACACTTCATCATACCCATACCCTAGACACATAACGTAGTCATCACACTATTCCAGAATAATTCTGACTGAGATATATAGATATGTGGTAGCAAGTAAGGTTATCTATAATACACTACTCTTAATAGATATAGATACCTTCACAGCTGATCTCAGTCAGTACACTAAGTCCCCTATAAATATTTATAACATCCCACTTCACCACATTCTGTCATACCATCCCCCCGACACACACGCACACGCACACGCACACGCACACACACACACACACAGACTGACATCACTGCCGCACACATTATCCTCCCAACACACACATTACCCCACATCATTGTCGCACCCATTATCCTACCAACACACATATTACCCCACATCATTGCAGCACCCATTATCCTGCCAACACACACATTACCCCACATCATTGCCCGACCCATATCCTGCCAACACACACATTACCCCACATCATTGCAGCACCCATTATCCTGCCAACACACACATTACCCCACATCATTGCAGCACCCATTATCCTGCCAACACACACATTACCCCACATCATTGCCCGACCCATATCCTGCCAACACACACATTACCCCACATCATTGCAGCACCCATTATCCTGCCAACACACACATTACCCCACATCATTGCAGCAACCATTATCCTGCCAACACACATTATTACCACACATCATTGCCGCACCCATTATCCTGCCAACACACACATTACCCCACATAATTGCTGCCCCCATTATCCTGTCAACACACACATTACCCCACATCATTGTCGCACCCATTATCCTGCCAACACACATCATTACCCCACATCATTGCCCGACCCATATCCTGCCAACACACACATTACCCCACATCATTGCAGCACCCATTATCCTGCCAACACACACATTACCCCACATCATTGCCGCACCCATTATCCTGCCAACACACATATTACCACACATCATTGCCGCACCCATTATCCTGCCAACACACACATTACCCCACATAATTGCCGCACCCATTAACCTGTCAACACACACATTACCCCACAGCATTGCCGCACCCATTATCCTGCCAACACACACATTACCCCCACATCATTGCCGCACCCATTATTCTGTCAACACACACATCACCCCACACAATTGCCGCACCCATTATCCTGCCAACACACATAACCCCACATCATTGCCGCACCCATTATCCTGCCAACAAACACATAACCCCACATCATTGACGCACCCATTATCCTGCCAACACACACATTACCCCCACATCATTGCCGCACCCATTATTCTGTCAACACACACATTACCCCACATCATTGCCGCACCAATTATTCTGTCAACACACACATTACCCCACATCATTGCCGCACCCATTATCCTGCCAACACACACATTACCCCACATCATTGCCACACCGATTATTCTGTCAACACACATTACCTCACACAATTGCCGCACTCATTATCCTGCCAACACACACATAACCTCACATCATTGCCGCACCCATTATCCTGCCAACACACACATTACCCCACATCATTGCCGCACCCATTATCCTGCCAACACACACATTACCCCACATCATTGCCGCACCCATATCCTGCCAACACACATATTACCCCACATCATTGCCACACCCATTATCCTGCCAACACACATCATTACCCCACATCATTGCCACACCCATTATCCTGCCGACACACATCATTACCCCACATCATTGCCGCACCCATTATCCTGCCAACACACAGCATTACCCCACATCATTGCCACACCCATTATCCTGCCAACACACATATTACCCCACATCATTGCCGCACCCATTATTCTGTCAACACACACATCACCCCACACCATTGCCGCACCCATTATCCTGCCAACACACACATAACCCGACATCATTGACGCACCCATTATCCTGCCAACACACACACACACACACACACACATTACCCCACATCATTGCCGCACCCATTATTCTGTCAACACACACATTACCCCACATAATTGCCGCACCCATTATCCTACCAACACACATATTACCCCACATCATTGCCGCACCCATTATCCTGCCAACACACACATTACCCCACATCATTGCCACACCCATTATCCTGCCAACACACATCATTACCCCACGTCATTGCCACACCCATTATCCTGCCAACACACATCATTACCCCACATCATTGCCGCACCCATTATCCTGCCAACGCACACATTACCCCACATCATTGCCACACACATTATCATGCCAACACACACATTACCCCTTATCATTGCCACACCCATTATCCTGCCAACACACATCATTACCCCACATCATTGCCACACCCATTATCCTGCCAACACACACATTACCCCACATCATAGCCGCACCCGTTATTCTACCAACACGCACATTACCCCACATCATTGCCGCACCCATTATCCTGCCAACACACACATTACCCCACTTCATTGCCACACTCATTATCCTGCCAACACACACATTACCCCACATCATTGCCACACCCATTATCCTGCCAACACACACATTACCCCACATCATTGCCACACCCATTATCCTGCCAACACACATCATTACCCCACATCATTGCCACACCCATTATCCTGCCAACACACATCATTACCCCACATCATTGCCACACCCATTATCCTGCCAACACACATCATTACCCCACATCATTGCCGCACCCATTATCCTGCCAACACACATCATTACCGCACATCATTGCCACACCCATTATCCTGCCAACACACATCATTACCCCACATCATTGCCGCACCCATTATCCTGCCAACACACATCATTACCCCACATATGCTCCGCGTGGTTCCCGTCATGTCTGAGGAGATCAAGACAGAAAAGGACTAATGTGTACTCAAGCATGTCGTAAGTGGCCACCATTATCAAATTGTGTATGAGGCTGACCATCATTTTGGACTTCTAGAAACTGAACTGAGTTCAATAAAAAAAAAAAACCCCCAATTATTTATAGCTCATTATAAGGACTTTTATGAAGCTGAGTTTAGTGGTTCTACAAAGTTATTGATATTCCATCATTTGGACTTTTTGAAGTTGAGTTGAATTGTTGATTCTTGGTGGTTTCATTTATCTGGATCCATGACTGCAATCATGATCACTCCCTGATTTCTCCAGGTGTGGGAAAAGGGTTGTGTGTTAGGTGCAGTTCTATCTTAGGGTTCTGAAGCTTTCTTTCCCTGATCCAGGTTTCTCGTCATCGATTAAGACAGAAGCTCCTGGGATAGACTACCCTAAAGAACTGGGAAAGTGTCCCGGGATTTACTCCCCTTGCTCTGCAGTGATGGTCCAACAGTGGAAAAAGTTCAGAGTATCTACTGATGGTCTTCAAAGGTGTCTACCTTTTGCTCAAGATTACTCTTGGCAGAGATGTGAATTGAAGAATGGAGCTTCAGTTCTAGGGAGTCTCATAGGCATATAAAGAAATCAGGTACTACGGCTGATAGGATCGAGGTCGTGTAAACTTTTTATCTTTCCTGACCTTCTATGAGTTAGGATTTTGCTCGTTTTGATGAGCCCCCAACTAATTTAACTCAGTAAAATATTACTTTAATAGCTCTGATATAAGTATTTAAAATGACTGATATTTAATAGTCAGTTATTGTTAACAAATGTAAAATAAATCAGGGTGGAGTTAATTTGGATAGAGTCTTTAAATTTCCTCACAGGTGATGGTCTGATTTGAAATAATGTTTCTGATTTGAAAATAGAGAGTTCACTTGGCACCTTTTAACAGGGTACTTAGCTGCCAGTAAATGTCGGTCGGTTTCTGCTCCAGTCGATACTTGTTATTTGCAGGTTATGGACTGGTTCACTCTCGTCACTGGTCAAGTCTGGTGGCTGCGAAACGTTTCTCTAGTGTCGTGGGTGTAATTGCGAAGATGGCTGTAAACCACTGTAAAGTGTGTGGTGTATGGTGTGTTCTCTTTCTTTTGTAAAGCTCCACTATCAATCACTGTAGCATGTTGTTTGTGGTGCCACTACTCTATATGTCCATTGTAGTGTACAGAGTTGTGGAGATCAGGCATGCTCCAGTCTACCCAGCTGTAAATGGGTAACTCACCCTAGTCCTGAGTTAGGGAAGGCAAAGGCAATTGTAAGCAGTAGTTTCCCTCTAAGGCTCCAGGGGGAGCAGGCCCTAAACTTGGTCAATTCAACCGACGCAGGATGGTGTATATATGGAGTAGAAGTGTAGAGTGTGCTTAACGCGAATGGTGGACTGTTCGTGTTCTGACCAATCTAAGCACTCATTCACTTATGTCTACAAGGCACCAATGCAGACTGCTGGAATCTTTGTTTACACAGTTTATTTAGACGCACACACTGGGACATAACGAGTAAATCATGGGTATATGTTGACACATCAATTTTCAGGCATACATAGTAGATCCCATGTCATAACACATTCATAAATAATGGGTAGTACATCAATAGCTTCCAATGTCGTGATACATTATGGCCGCATCCCCTATCTGACTAAACGCGTCAGTGAAGGCGGATCGGTAAGTAACTAAAGTTGCTTTATGTTCACAGTTTATATCATATTATGAAACCACGATAAGGGGTTTCTATCAAAATTGAGATCTCCTTGCCACTGTCCGAATAGTAAGATACATGCCCCGTTCTTTGGACAGTGATTCAAAAATATGATGACAGGAATGTAACATGGCCGCCTTCCTGAGTTGTCGCTCACTCACTCACAGGAGGGTATATATAAGCCAAAGTTAATTTGAAATGCATATGAATAATTTCCTAAAGTTTCTCCATACAGTTCTACAGTAATCCAGTTACTTCACGTAGACATAACTGCTGTATGGAAGCCCGTCATCTTCGTCGATACAAACATGACCCTAGCGTTGCGAAGCACAATATTCCAGCTAGGTCTAACCGACATGAGATCATCAAAAAATAGGGTCTGGCATTACCTGGAGTCCGAATCATACATGATACCGTACATTAGGAGAGTCTCTAACACAAACTCTAGTAGAGACACAATCTCCTACAGAAGAAAAACCACTTCATAAATCATTTTTACTTAAGAATGTACCAGCCCTTGAAAATGCGTAACCCGCCATTGTAAACGGTACATCGGAACTCATCACGACTTGTCAAGACAACTCATACTTCCGCTAGAGCGGCATAACAAGAATATAGTCCTGCCTACCCATCCAAAATATACAATATAGGACTGATTCTACTTGTACTAATAATATGTAATACATATGAATTCAGGCCATAAACATAATAAGCAAATTAATCTATTTTCTGGCCCTAACAAATAAGTACGGACATGAGTGCAATATCCATGCGCCGAATCAATATCAAGAACGATTACTCCTATGATCAAAAGTGTAAATCAATCATGAATTATCTAGCTTTACCATAGACAGCATTTTCATACACAAATGAATGAATGTCTATATTTTTTCCATATTAAATAGCCATATCGATTTTTGTAATATGTGCGTCAAAATATGCACGCAACAGATTACCACACCCCTCGGGAAAAAAAAAGGTACATTTTTTTTTTTTTAAATACATCTAGGAGCAACATACAATAGGCTCACAACGCACCAATAACAATGCGCAGATGATAAGCATAAGTTTTATGACCTTAGAGAAAGTACTTCTCTAAGTACAAATATTTCCAGAGAGGTGTCACCAACGCATACTACAATATTAGCAATGACACAATTTCTACATTAGTTTATACATAAATTTCATCTAAGATATCTTAACATCATGATCATCAAAGACGAAAAAACATTGAAAGATCAGCGGTGAATAAACATCAATGAACCGCTAAGTAGTGTTACAATCAATATATGATATATTCCATATGTGTACACATTTCAACATAGGAACAACTGTATCAAAGTTGTATAACAGTTATGAATCATGTGGGCATCTAGACAAAATATCTGCCATCACATTTTCTGACCCACGGATAGCTCGCACCGAAAAATGAATTGGCTGCAGAGCAATCGCGTATTGCGTTGATCTCGCGCTCTTCAGATTTTTACTCTGAATAGCCGTAAGAGCTTTCTGGTCAGTTTCCACGATGAAATGCGCGCCAAGAAGAAATCTTTGCAGTTTAAGGATTGACCAAACCATAGCCAATAATTCACGGTCTAGGACCGAGTAATTCTTCTCTGCGGCATTTAATTTCCGAGAAATATACATCACAGGATGCAGAGTTCCAGAGTACTCTTGCATTAGTGCTGCTCCAATCCCGGTGGATGAAGCGTCACTACGAAGAATAAATGTCTTATCCTTAGAAGGCAATACTAGGATAGGTAAAGTAGAAAACATAGTTTTAACCTTATCCAAAGAGGATTGACATTCTTGAGTCCAATGGACTACATTAGGAGACCCTTTCTTTAGCAAGGAAGAAAGAGGTGACATAATGGAGGACAGATTCGGAATGAATCGTCCATAAAATTGTATTAGACCTAAGAGACTTCGCACTTGCTTTTTAGTCTTAGGAATAGAAATGTTAAGTATCTTACTTGTATTATGGTCTTCTGTTTTTAGGAACCCATGACCAACACGGTGTCCTAAGAAAGATATTTCGCTAAAACCAATACATGCTTTCGATGGTTTCGCTGTCAGGTTATGCTCGCGTAAGATAGACAATAGTTCATTTATCCCATTATAGTGATCGTTCCAAGTATCACTGAAAAGACAGATGTCATCAATATACGCAATGACATCTGAGCGATGAGATAGGATTCGACGCATCATGCGTACGAATGTTGCAGGGGCGTTCATAAGACCGAAAGGCATGAAATTCCATTGGAATAGACCCCTAGGCGTCGAAAAAGCAGTAAACGGTTTGGCGTGTTCGGATAATGGAACTTGCCAATATCCCTTAGACAAATCGAGTTTAGTAAAGAAATGAGAATTCGATAGTCTCGTAAGTAGCTCTTCTAGTAAAGGCATAGGTTCAGCATCAAATTTCGTCACTTGGTTCAATTTGCGATAATCCACGCAAAGACGTATGTTATTGTCTTTTTTTCGTACAATAACCATCGGCGAAGAATATGCTGATGTGGATGGTTCAATAATTTTTAACTCTATCATCTCATCCAACTCTTTCTCTACCTGTGCTTGAAAATGTATCGGGATAGGATACGGTCTGACTCTTATAGGACCATGGTCAGTAAGAATAATGTCATGTTGAATGACATCAGTTTGACCAGGAATGTCAGTAAGGACATCCTGAAATTGTTCTAACATAGTAGAAACTTGTTTCTGCTCTCCTGGAGATAATTCGGGAGAAATTGCAACATCTTTCCATGATTCATTAGAGTGAAGAGGAATCATTGGAAAAGGTAGATTTACATCCGAGAAACTCGTTTCCTCATCCTGTATTACTGACAGAGATGAGTACTGTCCATGTTGGACTGGAAAATCGTCCGTTGCCTGGAAAACAGGTTGTAAATAATCCGGACGTTCATGGAATTCAGTGAGCATGTTGATGTGGAAGGTTTTACGCTTCCCGTCAATATCGACGATATAGTCAACATCGGAAACTTTTGATATTATATCGTACGGACCTTTCCAAGAAATAAGAAGTCTATTTTCCCTACAAGGTAGCAAGACAAATGCTTTGTCACCTGGAAAAAGTTGTCGCAAGCATCTCTTTTTATTGGCAAATTCCCTTGCCTTCTGTTTCGCAAATTCAGAAGAAGCAGTTGCCAATTTGCATGCTTCAATAATCTTGTGTCTAAGTGCGATGACATATTCATAAGAGGATTTTGTGTCATCGACAATATTATCAGCAGTTATAAGATCATGAAGTAAGGACATAGGACCTCGCGGTTTCGCGCCAAAGACAAGTTCAAAGGGAGAAAATTCTGTATGTTCGTTGGCGACCTCTCTATATGCAAAGAGAGCCGCGGGTAAAACCCTATCCCAATCCTGAGGATGATCTTCTGTTATCTTACCTAGTAGGTTTTTCAGAGTTCTATTCAGACGTTCCACCATCCCATTGGACATAGGATGATTAATACTACTCAGCGATCTCTCTATCTTAAGAGTCGACATTACTTGAGACATGGTATCCGATATGAGTTGGGTACCATGGTCGGATAATATTTCTGCTGGAAATCCCAGACGAGAAAATATTAACCAAAGAGCATCTGCGACATCAGCAGTAGTTATGCTCTTTAGAGGAACAGCCTCCGGCCAACGTGTGCACATATCAACACACGTCAAAATAAATTGGTGTCCTCTAGCAGACTTTATCTTAAATGGACCAATGATGTCTATCGCCATTTTTTGAAATGGTCGAATGGGAATGTCTGCAGCCTGAATAGGTGCATCATGGCGTGGACCTCTGGATTTAATCTCTTGACATACTTTACAAGATCGACAATAGATTCGTATGTCCTTATTCACAGCAGGCCAAAAGAAAGATGCAAGAACTCTAGTTTTAGTACGGGAAAAACCGATATGTCCAGCACACTGCGAATCATGAGCGTGCTGTAAGATTTTAACTCTCATATTTTTAGGCACAAGGATTTGAGAATGAATGGACTTAGCGGAGTCTTGTACCATACGTACAAGTACGCCATTCTTCATCGTAATCCAAGATTTACGATTTGTATCCTTATTCGGATCACCTTTTGTTGCCAGAGTAAAGAATTTCTTTAGAGTAGGATCATCTTCCTGCTGTTTTATAAAGGAATCATGGGAAATCTCCAAGGGATCATCTTGGATCTGCGCATCATTATCTTCAGAATGTGAAGATTGCGGCATATTAAGAGCTTGAGCCCTAGTGATTACTGCATTAGCAGATTGCATATTAACATTTTCCCAATTAGAAATTTGCTGTGGAGTGCATTCTTTCACTCCATGAATGCGACCGATGATAAGATCAGCGATCGGATTCGGCAAGAGACATGCTTGCACCTCTCCTGCAAAGAAAGGCGTAGCAATATTGATAATGGCAGTGGAGTACTTCTCCAATGTGCCACCAAATGTTACACATTTGACTACATTGCCTGTAGCTCGAGAAGGATTTACGAGTGATTGCCTCACTCCGATGGTAGTGCAACCCGAATCGAAAAGAATTGATACCGGAGTACCATCTATTAGGCCTCTATTGAAGACGAGAGCACCCCTTCCATTATGCGCGATTGACGCAGGGAGAGCGGGAAGCGGGTGACCGCAGCTTAAAGTAGAAACTGTGGTTGGATCGAATAATGTTTTGCATTGCGAACACTCAGATGCTCTAGCAAAATCGAAAGCGGAATTTGCTACACTATTGGAGTCTTTTTTATCATTATTCTGATTACCGGCGTCGTGGAACTCCTGTTGTGCAGAGTTAGCCTGGTAATAAGATTTACCATGTCTTTTGTGTTGTGATCTACCTCGGTTATAATTGTCTCTATAATTATTATTTCCTCTGTTATAACCTCTATTTGGGTTTGAATCATAATATTCATGATCATAATCATCACGCTCATTATACTGAGTATCCCTGTAATGTTGGTTTTTTTGTCTCCATGAAGCACTTGGGTAGTTCCTATAGCTACTCCCTTTTCGAGAATTTCTAAAATTATGGGTACCCCTCGCGTGTCGAGGACTATCAGCCCGTTTCCAGTTCTTCGAAGAAGAACCCTGATTTGAGTGGTTATCTTGGTTTTGATACTTATTCCAATTAACCTTTTTATCAAATTTATTTTTAGCTCCTTGGAATTTGTGTGAGTAATTCTGATTATATTCTGTTGCCGAAGCAACTGGCATACTCTCTTTAATGTTAGAGTTACTAAGAATCATGTCAGGGTGTGCCGTGGCATACTGGTCACAATATTCTTCCATTTGCTTTAATGTACTAGGTTTACGCTCATGTAAGAACTCTAGGAATGCTTTATTTACCGAAGACATGACCTTGTCTCTTAGCAATAAATCCGTAAGACCATCAAATGTTTTCTCTATTTTGGATAATTCAATCCATCGTGAAAGTGTAATTCGTGCTTTTGAGATGAATTCTGAGAATTCTACACCTACCTCAGGTCTCATTGTTTTAAACAAAAGACGATAACCTTCCTCAGGCAGCTGATATTTCTTTATCAGAGCTGCCCTAATAGCATCATAATTATCCTTGTCGGCCTCTTCAATGAAATATAACTTACTCAGAGACTCCCCTTTTAGATTTTCAGACAACTGATTCACATACTGTGATTTGTCAACATTATGAGCTCGACAAGCACGTTCAAATCTAGAAAGCCAAAATGTTATGTCATCACTGGCAGAGTTGAACGCTGGTACCTTGACCTTGTAAACAAAGGGTTTACCATTACCACTAGATGCCTGATTAACATTACTCATACTTGTCAATTTTAATTTCTCTAACTCAAATTCATGTTCTCTTATTGCTTTTCTCTCTTCAGCTTCTCTATCTAATCTTTTCTGTTCTGCAGCAGCATCAGCTTCTCTTTCTAATCTTTTCTCTTCAGCCAGAGCTTTTCTCTCTTCAGCAGCAGCAGCAGCTTCTAATTTTCTTTCTTCTATTTGAAGTTTTCTCTCCTCAGCAGCAGCTTTTTTCTCCTCAGCAGCAGCAGCAGCAGCTTTTCTCTCCTCAGCTTGTATCTGCAATCTGAAATTCTCAGCATCTATCTTCTTTTGTTCAACTTCTGCTTTCCATTTATTCTCATCTTTTTGTTTTTTCTCTTCTGATTTTAATGCAATAGCAAATTGAGCAGTTGTCCATTCTTCTAACTCTTTCCCAGTCTTATCAAGGGATTTTCCTTGTGCAATAAAGTAATCTAATGTAGACATCTTGTCTTCTTAAATCAGAAACCTGAAAAAGTAGATAAATTACCTTATTTAACTTTAATGGGAGACAAGTCTATACCATAGACTTAGTCTTAGTGAAAAACTTGTATGGTTATTTTGTTTATCATATAACCAATGATAACTTGAGTACCTGTGGAAAACAATAACTGTATATCTCAAATACTGTGAGAGACAAGCCTTACAAAGGTCTTGTATACCTTAATGTAATCAATGATCACTTGAGTACCTGTGGAAAATAATATTTCCTATACCAATCACTTTGGGAGACAAGCCTTACAAAGGTCTTGTACACATTGTTTTATAACAATAATAATCATAAAGTACTGATCTGTACTATAATATAAGTGTATTCAACTATACCTCCTATGACATATGTCAACTAAAGACATTACAAAGGACAAACAAGAAAAGACAATCTGAAAACATTTGCAGAGATCAAATTAAATTAAATAGGAGAAATGAAAAAAAATGATCACAGAATCTGTGATGATAACTGCAATAAGATAACAAGACAAATAACGCCACAGTGTATAAACATAAGGGTGTAAAGAACTGAAATGAAAGGAAAGATGAGGCCTACAATTATACAAACAAATCAAACAAAAATAAAGAACAGAAAAATATTACAAATACAAATATGAACACAGTCATCACAGCTAACAAATATTTGCAAACAATGTTGCATGCAAATTTCAATTAAGAAATTGCTCCCTATAGAACGCCAGAACAAGACCAATATCACTTGGTATTTCCTGTTCTAGTCACCTCCCATCCAGGCCCGCAAACACATAACAATCACACATATAAACAAATAATATATAAACATAAATACATATAAATCATAAATGTGTACGTTATATACTGAAATGTGTTGCAGTTGCAGTGTATTGTACTGTATGCTCAGTTTTAACAAATTAGACTACCACTTTATTGAGTAATAGATTTGCTTTCTAACTATTACACTGTTCAATTTTTTTTGAGCACATTAGAAGATCCAACGATGAAATTTGCACTTTATGTTCAACATTGCTCTTCTATTTCAGCAGGCTAAACAATCACTAGTTTAGAACATTGACTGTACTGTGCCAAATGTCAACAAGTGCTGACCCAGATATTGCTACACTTGTCAGAACAGGTCAAGCTGACATTGATTGTATAGCTGTCCTACTGGTGTTGATGTGGACAAACAAATGTTCTTGCAACTGTAAAATGTGATTCTCAACACAACAAGACTGCGTAGGCTGGACCCAGGAATCTGGCCCACCACTGTAAACCACTGTAAAGTGTGTGGTGTATGGTGTGTTCTCTTTCTTTTGTAAAGCTCCACTATCAATCACTGTAGCATGTTGTTTGTGGTGCCACTACTCTATATGTCCATTGTAGTGTACAGAGTTGTTGAGATCAGGCATGCTCCAGTCTACCCAGCTTTAAATGGGTAACTCACCCTAGTCCTGAGTTAGGGAAGGCAAAGGCAATTGTAAGCAGTAGTTTCCCTCTAAGGCTCCAGGGGGAGCAGGCCCTAAACTTGGTTAGTTCAACCGACGCAGGATGGTGTATATATGGAGTAGAAGTGTAGAGTGTGCTTAACGCGAATGGTGGACTGTTCGTGTTCTGACCAATCTAAGCACTCATTCACTTGTGTCTACAAGGCACCAATGCAGACTGCTGGAATCTTTGTTTACACAGTTTATTTAGACGCACACACTGGGACATAACGAGTAAATCATGGGTATATGTTGACACATCAATTTTCAGGCATACATAGTAGATCCCATGTCATGACACATTCATAAATAATGGGTAGTACATCAATAGCTTCCAATGTCGTGATACATTATGGCCGCATCCCCTATCTGACTAAACGCGTCAGTGAAGGCGGATCGGTAAGTAACTAAAGTTGCTTTATGTTCACAGTTTATATCATATTATGAAACCACGATAAGGGGTTTCTATCAAAATTGAGATCTCCTTGCCACTGTCCGAATAGTAAGATACATGCCCCGTTCTTTGGACAGTGATTCAAAAATATGATGACAGGAATGTAACATGGCCGCCTTCCTGAGTTGTCGCTCACTCACTCACAGGAGGGTATATATAAGCCAAAGTTAATTTGAAATGCATATGAATAATTTCCTAAAGTTTCTCCATACAGTTCTACAGTAATCCAGTTACTTCACGTAGACATAACTGCTGTATGGAAGCCCGTCATCTTCGTCGATACAAACATGACCCTAGCGTTGCGAAGCACAATATTCCAGCTAGGTCTAACCGACATGAGATCATCAAAAAATAGGGTCTGGCATTACCTGGAGTCCGAATCATACATGATACCGTACATTAGGAGAGTCTCTAACACAAACTCTAGTAGAGACACAATCTCCTACAGAAGAAAAACCACTTCATAAATCATTTTTACTTAAGAATGTACCAGCCCTTGAAAATGCGTAACCCGCCATTGTAAACGGTACATCGGAACTCATCACGACTTGTCAAGACAACTCATACTTCCGCTAGAGCGGCATAACAAGAATATAGTCCTGCCTACCCATCCAAAATATACAATATAGGACTGATTCTACTTGTACTAATAATATGTAATACATATGAATTCAGGCCATAAACATAATAAGCAAATTAATCTATTTTCTGGCCCTAACAAATAAGTACGGACATGAGTGCAATATCCATGCGCCGAATCAATATCAAGAACAATTACTCCTATGATCAAAAGTGTAAATCAATCATGAATTATCTAGCTTTACCATAGACAGCATTTTCATACACAAATGAATGAATGTCTATATTTTTTCCATATTAAATAGCCATATCGATTTTTGTAATATGTGCGTCAAAATATGCACGCAACAGTGGCCCACCGCATGTTAAGACCCGTCTGCTGTAGGTGTCTAGCTTTGACTGCAGGCCACTTATACCACTCACTTGTTCCACATATAGCACCACCAATCGGTACCACCCACTAGTATCATGAAATAAGAGAGAAACAAATACCCTCCTGAGTATTGGATTTCCTGACACAAAGTCCGCATTTTCATTCCACATCCCATCTGCCTCAGAAATTTACCCTCTCTGGGCATTAAAATGAATCCCAGTGAACGGAAAACACCCACTGCATTTAAATTGAACCCGTTTACATTTACATTTGCACTGGTTGAAAAGGTTAATATAATAAGTATGTATATAATTTCTATCATCATCCACTCCCTACTGCATGTGAAACTTGGGACTACTTCTGCTTTTGGTTCTCTATGATAAACCAGAATAAAACAGTCACCAGCTCTAGCAGTGGTGGTTCATAAAACAATCATTCTATATGCTAATGTTACAAGTCTCGTATGACTTGGGCATTCATTGGCAATTTTCACATGTTCATAATGCAAAATATAGAATAATAAAATGTACAACTTACCCCAAAAATCTCTTTGGGAATACTAATTCTGGGTCAGAGAAATAGTTGATATATGAAGAGGGAATGAGAGAAAAATAATTGCATGCAAGTATGTGTATGTAGTGTGTTTGTGGTGTGTGTAGTGTGTTTGTGGTGTGTTTGCGGTGTGTGTGCGTGTGTGTGTATGGTGCGTGTGGTGCGTGTGATGTGTGTGATATGAGCGGTGTGTGATGTCTGTGGTATGTGTGATGTATGTGGTGTGTGTGATGTGTGTGGTGTGTAGTATGTGTGATGTGTGTTATGTGTGGTGTGCGTGATATGTGTGGTGTGTGTGTTTGGTGTATTTGTGGTGTGTGTGTGATATGTGTGTGGTGTTTATGTGTGTTGTGTGTGGTTTTTGTATGTGGTGTGTGTGGTGTTTGTGTGTGATGTGTGTTTTGTGTGTGGTGTGTGTGGTGTTTGTGTGTGATGTGAGTGGTGTGTGTGTGGTGTGTGTATGTGGTGTATGTATGTGTCACCGAATGGATTGGGGCGACCCCTTCATCTTCCTAATCTCTGTTTCACTACGGCAGTAATCGGTACATTTGTGGTACGGATTTTATTGCGTGCTTTCAATTGTCGCACTTTCTTCCTTTCTTTCTCTGCTAAGTAGCAGATATTTTGTATCTACATTCTTTCGCTACTTTCAATATATTGTGTCTTGTCTGTTTGTCAGACACTCCTGGTGGATGATAATACTAAACATTTGCAGGAGCAGTTGAGATAACATTATCGACAAGCAAATTGGTTAATCGCAGGTGCAGCCGATATCAGTACACAGATTAACACGTACATCGCCCAGCGCAATCTGCTTAATCACAGATAAGGCACGGATGCGTCTCCGCCAAGGCTGTAAAGAGACGGATTTTGTGCGTGCTCAAGCAACAGATAAGACATTACTGTAGCGAAAGTAATAAGTGTTACATATGACACACATTGTCGTGTGAGGTTACCGACCTCTTTGTGAGTTGGTACACAGGGCAATTGGATGTTTATAGCCTATTTTCAGAAAAGTAATGTTTGAAATGTTGCACAAGATGAGTCATGCAAAATATTCAAAGCAGATTGGCTGATCATTTGAACCCCATAACAAACAGAGTGGGGTAGAACAGTGAATATAACCTGACACATTGCAGTGGTTTTTTCACTGTGAGTTTCACGCTTGCCAAAGACATCAGACGTACCAGTTAGAACTCATAAGTTTCATTTATCAGACCGGACACTTTTTATTGGAGTATTCATCAGGACTTACAATTCAGCACAGGAAATCTCTTTCATTTTAATAAGGAAAGCCACTGTCTGAGGAAACTGAAGGAAACACACGGAGTCAGAGAGGGAATTAAAGTTTAAATTAACGACCCCAAGACACGTGTAATAAGGCCACTGCCAGTGCCTTTTATTCATTTGAGCAAAAAGTCTGTGAGCCAGGATTGGCGTAAGTTGTGATTTTACATTCTATATTTTATTACTAACATGTGAACTAACATATATATGTATATTACCAAGTAAACTTTAATATGTGAAAATCGCTAGTGGATGTCTCAGTCATTTGAGGCTGGCAACCTCAGCGTATTGAATGACGATTCATGAAACACTACTGCTTTATTGCTAGTTTCTTAAAGACAACTAAACGCATAAAGAGTCCAAGGTTCCATACGGAGCAGGGAGGGAAAGATGAAAGAAATGATGTACATGCTAAGTATAATACTTGCAGTTTCGAACCAGTGTAAATGTCGATGTTAACATATGCACTTTAAAATTAATGAAAGTTTCAAACTTTTCAAATCAGTGTAAACATAAATGAAAACATATTCAATTTATATTGTGAACACTTTTCAATCAGTGGAGATGTAAATGTAAACATACTCTATCTGTATTATTAACCTTTGCATTTAAATGTAATGTAAAGCTAAAGCTATTCAATTTAAATGTAAAGAAAGTTTTATCCCGAGGGATGAAATTTAATTCTCATCGAGGGTAAATTCTGAGTTAAATGGGATGGTGGAATGGGTAGATAGGGACCCATAACCATGGGTTGGAAAACGCAATTCTCAGAAGAGCGTTTCGTTTCTATTCTTTATCATAGTTATTGGTGGTACCAGCAGAAAGCACTATCTCTGGAACAAGAAGGGACGTGGCCTACGCTTTAAGACGAAGGACCAACTTTGTAGACTCTCCTTGACATTTCTGGGAAACGAGCAACACACTACAACCTTGACCAACGACGAGCGGAAGCAGTGCAAAAAGGACCAACCCATCAGAAGGAGCAGAACCGACATTGGCAGCTAAGTTCCATATATAAGCTGCCAAAATGAACTTTTGTTCATCGGCTCTATTATCCATCAATGATGAAACTTTTCTTCTAAACTATTCAAATTATTTTCTAACTGTTAAAATTTGAGTGATTATTAAATTTTGTTATTTGTAATTTTACAAATTTAACTTCGATTTAATCATTTTAAAGTTACTGCATGT